>CM060119.1:14240532-14548724 GCA_030522415.1 Channallabes apus
TCGCATTCCTTCATGTTTGGATTGAACGAAGTAGGAAAACGCAGCACTGTTTATTCTGTAATACGAATCTCTCCTTCCTCTGCATGTGTGTTCATGCAGTTTAATATTCCTTCCTGAGTGAAAGCATCCTGTTCTCACACGTCTGTTGTTCAGTTTCAATCCATATCTTCCTTACTTAAACAAATATTTTCCAGAAAAAAAAGTCTGTTCATGTGTAAGTTAGATTCTGACAAGAAGGAGAAAGGTGACATCATCAAAAAGAACATCATCATCCTGGGCTTCATTCCAAACCTCACTAATGTCAATTCAATTCAATTTTATTTATAAATTTTAAACAATTTAAACAATGGTCATTGTCTCAAAGCAGCTTCACAAAAATGAAAGGAAGAAAATTTTTGGAGTGAGAAAAATGTGTCTAGATAATAATGAGATGAATGATGAATGAAATGTCTCTGATGAACAAGCCAAGGGTGACGGCAACAGAGGCAAGGAAAAACTACCTGAGATCGCAATAGGAAGAAACCTTGAGAGGAACCAGACTCAATCAGGGAACCCATACTCATTTGGGTGATTACAGATATAAATGATATAACATCATGTGTGTTATGCAGCTGAGAGTTCAATATAACCGTAGTTCTTTAAATTAACATGAAGACCAGTTCAGCATAGGGATGAGTCAGTAGGTGCAGAGGGCAGATGAGGTCTGGATCACTGGAAGCAGCATGTGTAACTCCAAACATCATAAAGCTGAATCCGGCTGGAGATGGTCCTTCTCTGGATGCCTCAGGAACCGTGCAGGGTTGGCCTTTGTCTACTGAAGCTGGCACAATCTCTAGATGCCTCGGGATGGGTAGAAGAATAAAGAACAGATGGAGAGAATTAGCGTAGTTGCCATTCAGGATTGGTGTACTGGAGTATGAAGTTATGGGATGAGTTACGCGTATACCAGATTAAAGAGGTGCGTCTTGAGTCTACTTTTAAACTGGGAAACCGTGTCTGCTCCCCGAACACTGTCTGGAAGGCTGTTCCAAAGCTTTGGAGCTAAATATGAAAAAGCCCTACCCCCTTTTGTAGATTTTGAAATTCTGGGAACTACCAGAAGTCTGGTGTTTTGTGATCATGTGTGTCTGTGTGTGTGTATCAGAGTAGGCACTGTATATGGGTATATATCCATAAAATACTAAAAAACAATGCTGATCATTAAAGAGGCACCAAAATGATGAAAACTACATGAAAAAAAGGGGGGGGGAGTAAAGACAATTTGAAATATTTCAGACTTACTAATTTCTTAGTTTTTGTCATAATTACTGCTTCATGTGTTTCATGTTAAAATTCCCTATTTAAGCATGTTTTTATATTATATAATATACTGTATATATAATTAGTAAAGGACTGAACCTTACACGTCATAGCTATAACGCCAGTTAATTATAAATAATTATCATACGGGAATCTAAATATTCTCAAAAATTATAAAAAATTTCAAATCTAGACTTGATTTTTTGTTCATCAAAACCTCCTTCATGGTAAATGTGTAATGCTTTCGGCAAATGTCTTTACAGTACAGAACTTATACTGTACACCCAAAATGCTGATAAAATGTTAGATATTTTCAGGATGAAGTTGTTTATATGAATTATAAGGATGTTTGGTTTTAGCGAAATGATTATATCAAGCCATTTTATACAATTTCCCTCTGGGATTAATACAATTATTTTAATCTTGACTCTTGAAGTGAAAGTTATGTACATTATTTCACAGATACTAAGATTGTCCATGCTCTGAGGTTTTATGTTGACCAAAATGAGACCAGTAGATCCAGTCCACTCTCTAGTAGATCTTTTTTGTTACTCAATTTTCACTTGAGCTTTATAATAGTATGAAATAAACACAGGAGTCAAAGTATAATCCCTAACACATAGTTTGCATTCTGCAAAACTGCAATCTGGAAATTGAAATGCATTTAGCTGTGATTATACAGTGTACAGTAAATTATTCTGACATTAATAACATCATAAATGGTAGAGGTGATGCATATGCTGTGTATTGATTAATGTGTACTGTATTTTTTAACCCTGCTTTAGAAATTGAAACATAATAATAATAATAATAATAATAATAATAATAATAATAATAATAATAAATTCAGATTCAAAGCTGTCCTGGTTACAAAGACATTTAAAGAAACAAAATAATAAACCATTCAGAATGTACACAGAGTCGATATTCCTGCAAACACAAAAATATCTTGAACTTTTGTCCTGTTAAATTTTCCCACATACTGTATCTCTCAGAGCAATAAATTGGAAAAATTCCAAGATTGGATTCAGTGACTCCGACTTCCTTCTTTTTGTTTCCTTCTGAGAGAGAAAATTAATTAAAATACAACAACAAATCCAGTTAGGGTCAAAGGTTTGAGTGCACTGTTTTTTTATGTTATCAAACTGTAATATATTTACGCAAGACAAATTACATTTCTCAAGCAATTCCCTCACCAGGGAGTGCGTGTGGATTACCCATAATGCACTGTAGATCATGTTTAGACTTTAAGTCAATATGTATGTCAAGCAGAAGCATCCAAGAAAGGTTTTTTAGTCTATATTTTAAAACACAAACACTTCCCTTAAACCTGCCAAAAGTCTGGGGTAGAAAATATGAACAGCAGAAGGAAAATGTGTTTTTTTCCCTACTTAGCTGTTACATTTTACCCCTTATATAAGGTAAAGACATTTAGAACAATGAAAATATTTTTTTTTAATATACTGCATGATGCAATTCGAAAGAAATCCAGTAGGATTATTCAGCAATGCACAAAATAGCATTGATCCTGTACATTCTATTATTTTACATTTAGTTTGACTTTTTCTATCATACTCTTAAGAGTTGCTGATCAAAACTTAGTTAAGCCATGAGATATTAAATTGAAGACATCAAATGGTAATGTGTGTGAGATTTTCAATTCACTCATTTGATTTATTGAATTATTAAAATAATGCCAATGTTAAAGTTAATTCAGGAAAGGATGACAGAGTGTTTATCTTCTATCCTCCCATTTTAAGTTCATTCATAATAGTATTCATTAGAAAAATACTTCTCTTCTGATGTTCTGTTTATGGCACGAAATATGGTGTGTTATTTTTTTTTTGGGGGGGGGGGGGTATTTACAGGAAAAACATTGTCACTCACTCACACACTCACTCTCTATAACACTTATCCTATGCAGGGTCACGAGGGCCTGGAAGCCATCCCAGGCTACTTAAGGCACTAGGCAGGGTATCCTGGAATGGGTTCCAGTCCATCACATGGCACAAGCAAGCACACACACTCACTCACACACTACAGCCAGTTTGCAAACGCCTAATCCTCATGTCTTTGGTCTGTGGGAGGAAACCAGAGTACCTAAAGGAAACCCACCAAGCAAGGGGAGAAAATGCAAACACCACACACACAGATTTGAGGCAGGAATCGAGGTACAAGGGCATAGTGCTAATCGCTATAACGCCAAGCTGCCGCACAAAACATACTGTACAGTATATTTATAGATTTATATATGTTTACAAATTTAAGCATACACATTCATAAACATACAAAAGTTTGACAGTTTTCAAACAGCAGACAGTTCACTCATCACTCACTCACTCATCGTCTATACTGTTTTCCCCTTCTTTTTACTGTTTGGCAGGGGGGCTGGAACCTGTCCCAGGAGACTAAGGGCATAAGGGGGTTACACCATGGACAGGGTGCCAATCCATCCCAGGGTATGCTCATTCACACACTACAGGAAATTTTGGAATGCCAATTAGCCTAATCTGCTTGTCTTTTGACTGTGGGAGGAAACCGGAGCCCCCAGAGGAAACCTACTGTACAGAGCATGGGGAGAACATGCCAACTCCGTGCACACAGGCCCAAGGCGGGGATCAAACATAGGACCCTGAGGGTGCAAGGCAACTAACCACTAAACCTGCTTGCATAATTCTTATGTGTTTCCTGAGTACTTTCTAAGTATGTAGTTATGTCTGTGGTCTGAATACTGATATGTTTATTTTTTTGTATTACAGTAAATACTCCTTGTACAGTTTACTTCCAATAAATCCCAGTGTGAGCAGTTTGTTGTCTGTGTATGTTTCTGTATTGTAAGTGCGTGTTACCCATAATGCACTGTGTAACTTTAAACTGACAATAAGATGCAAATGTATGTGAACTGGATGCCCACCTAGATTTGCATATCTCTTTACCTCTGAGAGTGAAAGTGTTTCTGGAGCTTTCTCTAATAAAATGTCCTCAGCGTTATTTAGTTTCCTGACACACATGCAGGTGAAACTGATCTGCTCTCCTCGGGCCACTTTGACACCATGGCCGAGAAGAACATCTCAGATTCAACACAAAAGCCAGTGTGCAAGCTGAAACCCGAGCATGGAATAAAGCACTATCCAGGAGACAGGAGGATCCTGGACTTCGCCGCTGTTTTTATAAAGAGCTGAGGTGAAAAATGCTAATAATGTGACCTTTGGCAGGCGAAGGATACTCTAACGGGCTCTTCCTGTTCTCTCCTTCTGTGAATCAAGATAACGAAGGTTCTGTTCATCTTCCCTATCAAGTGTCTGAGTGTTAAAACGGTGTGTGAGCCAGGACAGTTTATCACCACACACCTGCTACACACACACACACACACACACTGTATCGACCTACTGTGCCATTGAATACTGTTTATAGCTCCTGTTTTAAAATCCAGTCAGGAAGAAAAATGTTAGCAACCACATTGTAACTCAACAAACTTGACCGTTTAAATTACATAAAATTAGGCTAACATTAGTGTGAAGTTGGGGTTATTTTAGCATGAGGTCATTACAGCATGGTTTTAAGCATAACATAGACATGAGGTTGTCTTAATGTAATTGTCAGGTTAGTTTAACATTAAACTGCTATGAGGTTACCCTAACCTTGGTACTGTAAACCTAGCATGGTGCTGCTGTTTGCTCAACATTAACATCAGGTTAGCTGTAGGTATACTGATGTTTAGCTTAGCCTAAAATTTACATGATGTTGGGCTAGTGTGCATGTGGTGGCAATGTGACTTACTTACAGGTTGACAACACTAGTGTATATTAGCAAAAATATCCATGTTAGTTTACATTTAGGCATTTGGCTGCCACTCTTATCCAGAGCGATTTATATTAGCTTGTTATTGCGGTGAAGATCTTAACATGTTACATAGCAGAATATTTATTTTAGGTAATTTATTATAGCTAATTCTCTGTAGGAGTTTTATTTGAAGAGCAGATTAAATGTTTAAATAGGTTAGAGAGCAATTAAATAGAAATGTTGTACAGCATCTGTACTAACTGTATAGTTTTTATACAGTAGTAAGTATTCATACAGTCTTTAAACATTACATACAGTAGGGCAAACAAAAGATTAAATATTTACACCATAAAGAACTTGAGCAGTATATAAATAATTTCAACAGTGAGTAAAGAATAAACAAAATAAATATAATGTTTGAACAGTAGAATCAATATTTGAAAACTAGATTGAGTATTTCGATGAAGATACACTATTTTATTTTTTACTAAATGTATAATACTGTATTTCTATGTGATATCCTGTATTTAGTTAGATTTCTATGTGATATCCTGTATTTAGTTAGATATCCAGTATTTTTTACAGTGCATTGTCATTAATTGTCGTCATTCAGCATGGAGGGTCGAGGCATCTTCATGCCATGTGCAGTATTTAGGGTCACTTTACTGTCAGGGTTTTGGACAATGAGCCACTTTGTTGCGTGTGTGTAGGACACGCTGTAATTCTCATCCTCCTGAAACATGAAACAAAGTGAAAATTCGACACCGTCGCCATTAACAAATCACTTTCTTGTGTTCACTGTGGTCCAGCTCAGGAGGGGAGTAGAGGGAGATGGGGGATGAGAGTCAGACGATATCTCTCCTCTACGATGGCTTTTCATCGTCCTTTGTGCTCCTGTCTGAGCGTGAAAGCCATTGCTCATTTTACCGAACAAAAAACGATGAGAAAACGTGCCAACTGGAGAAGTTTGTCTTCTACTTTCTTGCTGAAAAAGTAAACTTGTGGCTATGTGAGGAATGTCCGACCTGTACAAAAACAACTGGACCAAAAAAAGATGTAAAAGATCTACAGCAGAGTACAGATTTTACATTGCTGTTCTGACATTTCCCTGTTGTGATCTACAGGGTGGCCCAAACGTCTGGGTCCAGAGACATATCTTCTTAAATGAAATTTGATATTGTTCTTTTCTTTCAAACCCAAGATAATGTTGAAATTTACAATAGAAGATTGAATAGAACCAAACCTAACACCACTCAACATTTCCTTGCGCTCAAGTCAGTAGTCTGTTAGATTTAGAACAATTGTTGTACTAAAGAAGGAAATATTCTCTCTCTGCATGTATTAAAATCTGTTCTGATACATTATGGAATGTTTAATGAACATGTATTTAGTGAAGCTAAATTCGGTGACTTTGAAAAGTCAGAAGCCATCAATTAGAGCATTTGATGTCATTTATAAATATGATGTTACATATCGATCCAGTCTTTTAGGCCACCATCCATAAAAACAATGGATTTAACACACTGTAAATTGCACTATATTTTCAACTGGAAGACATTATGGGCCTCAGTTAAACTGTTAAATACAGCACACATTATTTCTACTTTTACTTAACAGCAGGCTTTGTGTACTTTTTCCACCACTGGTATTGAACCAAAAAAAAAGTGTTACAGTAACAGTGCCACTTTTTAACTATTTTCAAGCAAATATTGTTAATCATGTTAACCATATTTCACTGATGGTAGCCATATGCATGTTTTCTGCTTGCTAAGTAGAAAAGACTCTGATCTATTTTATTTCTCATTAGTTAACACAAAGTATTCTACATTTACTAATATAGCAGAAAGCAAGTACAATGCACCCACAGATATGTTAAGCAGGAAAATCAAGTGAGAGAAGATGAGAGATTGCTAATATGAAATGGTGGATGAGATCCAGACTTCCAGAGAGTCAGTATAATTGGAGAGTTTAAATAATCAATCATTCCAGATTCATCTGCTGATTGGTTCTTTTTGGTTATGTTTTTAAGGGGTGAAAAGTCTCTCTTTTTTTGGAACCAATCAATTAAAGAAATTCTAGAACTGGAATTCGTAGATTCATACTGTAAACAGTTCTGAGAACATTTTTAGAATCATTGAACTGGTTCAATTGAAACATTGTAGAACCGTTCTCAGAATTTCAATCCTGTTTGTGCACCCTTTCTGTTTGTGCATCCACTATTACCAGTTCTAAAATTTCTCCACTTGTAAACTCAAATGTCACTACCGTAGGTAAAGTTTCCGCATCCAAATAATTCAAAAACTGTAAATCATCCGAAAAAATCTGTTATTTGTTTGTTCATTTTCATTACAAATCCAACTTCCAAGTTTGTTTATTTAGGAAAATATATAGGCACTAATCCCAAAACAAGATAGTGTTTGAAATGAAAAGCTTTTCATTATTATTATTTTAAAGGAAACCTTTCACTTAACTAGGAAGTTTTTCCTTGTTGTTAATGTGATGATTAGGGATTTTACTGTGTAAATTCCTCAGACAGCAGTGTATCTGTATAAACATACAGTGTTTATAAAGTGATAGTGGTTTCTGAATAATTTCCATAACAAATAACAGTAAAATGCTGCAGGAGCGGGATGCAAATCTCTTCGGAAAACATCTCCAGCAGCTTTACATTTGCCACATCACATTACAACCCATAGGACCAAATATCTTCAGCCTATTCGACTAAGGACTGGGCTTTCTTTTGTATTTTTTTAAGCGGCAATTTTTTGTCATATAGGCCTATATATATATATAATCCTCCTTTTAAAAAGGTGTTAATGAACACATGCATGTTTTATTCTAACTTTAACACACATGTATGTACCAGACACACAGTTTTAACTGCTGTAGAATATTTGCTAGAACTGTGCATTAGCGTTTGCTAACCTGCTAAATAAACAGAGCTCACTTGTGTTCACTTTAACATTAAGGACACGCTCTCTGTCCTCGCATCAGCGCTAATAAAATGCACACCTGCACAAGTCCAGGTCGCTGCCCATCTGTCAGCATTAGCATTAGCGGTGTGTGTGTGTGTGTGTGTGTGTGTGACTGCACCTGCTTTCACCCTGACAAAGACAGCACTTTAGTCACTTCCTGCCTTCAACGTGTCAGTGTTACCTTCTTTAACCCTTTCTGTACTGAAAAAAGATGTGCAGGGGTCTAGAATGGAGAACTTAAAATGAACTGCACTCTTATTCCAGTAATAAACGCATGTGTGCGCTTTGGTGCAGTAGATCCTGGTCACTCTTATGTTAGAGCTATAGTCAGTTGTTCCTTCACAAGCCTTTTTTTCCCTCTCTTTGAACGATAAAAGTAAAAAAAAGAAAAAACAAAGACAAGCAAAACAACAAAAACACTTACCATGTTACTAAAAAACTACGAAACCTATGAAGACTAATTCCATGAATGCTAAATAAATGTTTCTTTTCTTTTTCTTTTTACAATCTATCAAAGTAGAATATCCACGGTCCAAGTCACCTTGCTAAATAATATATGAATATTATTTTAGAACCGATGTGTTGTACAGCTCATGGGCAAATTTTTTTATTGTAATTACATTATAAATTTGTGATGCAGACATACTGTATAGAGACTGTAATAATCCTTATTACAAACCCCACACATTACACTCTCCACACCACGCACTACACACTACATTTACCTGCTGTTTAAAAAGCCATGACAGCTGGTGCTGAAATGAATCTCCGCTACTAAGCAAACTCATCTTGCCTCTGTGTGAAGCAGAGTTTTTTTTTTTCCATCTGTACATGACCTCAGTCTTCAGCAGAGATTACATTCACGGAGATAGAAGAGATCTATAATCTATTTTTGTATAGCTGTCCTACTTTAAACTCCTTCACACCATCTACTCGCTCCCCAAACTCCATCTCTTTATATTTCACACCAATACTACTGTAAGGTTTACTTATGAAATTTCTCCATCTGTCTTCGATCTGTCCATCTCCTTGAAGCTTGAGATAAACAGTCCTGACAGGAACATGATCACAATGTCAATAACCGCAACCTGAAATCCAAACGCTTGTTTGGTTAATAATTTTACCATGTAATTTCTTGTTCATGGTCAAAAACAACACACCGATTTGTACATCTACCTTTAAAATGCAGTAGGCGTTGTCTTATATAAAATTATACTCTTATTATATTCATCCATTACATCAAATCAGTTATGAAGTGGCATTTTAATCTTTATGTTATGTGACTATGATGGATCACATATCATTATGTGACCTTGGGCAAGGAGAGCTAATAAAAATAATCAATAGATTAGATTTTAGATTAGATTTGACTCAACTTTATTGTCGAAATACATTTACAGACCCATTGAAATGCAGTTAGCATTTAACCAGAAGTGCATACGTAGCCTATTTACAATAAATATCAATGTGTCTTATAAACACAAGATGCATTAGGTAATAGAGTTATGGTATGTAGTGATATAGTAATGCGCAATATAACTGTGTAACATTGTACAGTAAATGTGCTATAGTAATTAGAAGGTAGTTAGGTAGTACATTAGTATTATTACCTGCATACTAATTGATGTTTAACAATTGTTGTAGAAAAAAGTTTTTTTTTTTCATTTATACACACACAAAAAAACAATAGCCATGCAAAGGTCAACCTTTCCTGAAACATAGGCATAATTCATAATGTTCTTGCCAAAGCATTAAAAATACATCACAACTACATCTGCTTATATAGACCATACAGTACATTCATACATTCAGTTATTCATACTGTAGATTAAACAGTAAAGTCTAAATATGAGTAGCAAAAAGCACAAAAAAGGCATAAAAACTACAAAGAAAAATATAGAAAGAGGAAAAGACTAGAAAAAGTGTCAGCAATAATTGCTGATTATAGTGACTGATTTTCATAATTAATATTTCTAATGTTTAATGTTAAAATATAGTTTATAGTGGGCTGATTCAGACACGTCACATAACTAAAATTTGTGGAGTTTAGTATGAGGCTTATATTAGTACTTTAATGGTTCTTAAGCTAAACTACTGTTTGTACAAACAACTGTATTTGATGAAAAATAGAGTGAAATGATAGTGAAAATATAAAATGTAGATTTTTTTTTATACGTAGATTATGACAGTCACTGAGTTTCTGAAATCAGCTCACAGTGATTTTTTTCTTCTGTATTGTTTTGGTAGGCTTTGACGTTTTCTAATGTACCTGAAGAAAAACCAAACCTCCACATTGGTGCCAGAACCGGTTACACAAGCTGTATGTCATTAATAAAACTGCACCTTAAAGTATTTTAGAAATATTGTCAAACCTAATACTACACAGATTTTAAAATAATGTTAGAATTTAACAACTAAAATTTATGTATTGTTGATATGGTTGTCTGTAAGATGTTTAACATTGATGCAAGGAAACTCCAGTGACAGCACTTTGTAACAGTCAACTATAGGTTTTCTGACATCTTCAGAAGAGGAGAGCTTATACTTTTAGGTTTCTTGGTAACATGACAAGCTGAGAGGTTTTTCCCCAATTTATTACTTTTAAGTAGAGATGTTCCGATACCATTTTTCCCCTCCCGATAACGATTCCGATACTTGGGCTCAGGGTATCGGCCGATATCGAGTACTGATCCGATACCTGGGTGTGTATCTGTACAGGGTATAGAGAGAGAGAGAGAGAGCATTTCTTTTTTTTAAGTAAAATATGACTAGCTCTGTGTAACAGGTTCGACCCTAAGTGCACAGGCGGCACCATGAAGCACGGACACGAGGCGAGGTCTTACAGGAAAAAGGGTAATTTATTTAGAAAAATGGGTAAGGAAAGGGTTAAAGGCTCTCTGGCCTTTTCCACTACGGCGGCAGGGATGCGAAGGCGGGCTTTACGCGGAAGAGAAGGTGCTGCGGGAGCTCGTGCAGCTCGTTCACGCGCTCCTCTCGCGAAGATCAAAGGCGCCCCCCTTTTTAAAGTCTCTGGGGCGCATCACATCGCCCCGCTCATGTGCCACTGTCTCCCATAAAATCCACCGCGTCGCAAAGTCCAGCTTCCCAACAGTCAGACCCCGAACTACACTCCCCGCTGTATTTTTATAGCGCCGGGTGTTCAATCGAAAAATGCTACCCATCAAGTTTTGCTAGCTATCGGATCTGCTCATGCGCAGTCCCACAAGTTTGCACACTGTTTCCACGCCCATAAATCCCTACTACCTTGGTGCTGAGACTTCGGCTGGCAGTGGATTTAAACCGTTTTCCTTTGCTTAATTTGAACGAAACATTTGAGTTTCTGCATAAATTGTCGTGAATGAGCCTTAAGGTTGAGGAAAATAAAATCTTGAAACTGGTTCAGTGTCTCAAATTTAAACACCTACATTTACATCTTTTTGTATACTTGAATATCTTGTGCTTATCATATGTGTGCAGTACTATTCAGTGCACAGAGTAGTCCATACATAAATGCTTACGCACGTGATGGCATGCGTTTTTTATTTAATTTTTGATAATGCTAATAAATACAATCAACTCTTCTAATAACATTTAACGCCCACAGTGTAATTGTAGTGATGCGGTAGCGTAAACCGATAGGCTCTATGCTATCGATTTGTGCTACGGTAGCATTTTTTGACAAGGCAGCAAATAAAAAAAAAATGGAGTTGTTAATGTACTGGGGTATAAGAGGAGTAAAACACAGTGACACTTAGAAGATCTACTTGGAACAAGCTGTTGTTTTGGATTGATATTATTACAGAATTATGGAGTTTTGTTGGCATATTTTCCGTTTGTGAGAGTGATGAGTAAGGCTCTGTTTATTTGTACAATACTTTGTGTGTTTCTGAGAACTTCCTTCAGTTCTAAAGTGACCGTAACGCCTCACAGCTCCACTCCCCCCTCCTCTCTCAAACACACTCGTTTTCTCTCTCTCTGTTCTCTCTGCTGGTCTTAAATAGTGAGATTTTTTTCCCCTCTCCGTTACGGCTGACCTGTCTCAAACTCGCCTGCAGATTAACACACCCCACCCTTGGAGAAACACACAGCGCCAGTGTTGCAAATTTGTCACCCATAGTGTTAAAAATCCCAAAAGAATGTTAATCTCCTCCGCCGCCTCACTCTAATCCTCCTGCTGCCTCTGGCAAAACCTGACGTCCGTTTCCACTCAGGATATGTATGTACATGAGAGGAGATGAACTTAACTCCACTTCTAAGAACAAGCAGTTTAACAACAACAAGACTTCATATGAAACTCCAACTGAAATGGATTTTCAACTGTTGAATGTAATGACCTTCACCCATAGTATATAATATGACATATACAGGTCCTTCTAAAAAAATTTGCATATTGTGATAAAGTTCATTATTTTCTGTAATGTACTGTTAAACATTAGACTTTCATATATTTTAGATTCATTACACACACCTGAAGTAGTTCAAGCCTTTTATTGTTTTAATATTGATGATTGTGGCATACAGCTCATGAAAACCCAAAATCCCTATCTCAAACAATTAGCATATTTCATCCGACCAATAAAAGAAAAGTGTTTTGAATACAAAAAAAGTCAACCTTCAAATAATTATGTTCAGTTATGCACTCAATACTTGGTCGGGAATCCTTTTGCAGATTCTTGTGTCTTGTGTCTCTGAACTTTCTCTTCACAATATCCCACAGATTCTCTATGGGGTTCAGGTCAGGAGAGTTGGCAGGCCAATTGAGCACAGTAATACCATGGTCAGTAAACCATTTACCAGTGGTTTTGGCACTGTGAGCAGGTGCCAGGTCGTGCTGAAAAATGAAATCTTCATCTCCATAAAGCTTTTCAGCAGATGGAAGCATGAAGTGCTCCAAAATCTCCTGAGAGCTAGCTGCATTGACCCTGCCCTTGATAAAACACAGTGGACCAACACCAGCAGCTGACATGGCACCCCAGACCATCACTGACTGTGGGTACTTGACACTGGACTTCAGGCATTTAGGCATTTCCCTCTCCCCAGTCTTCCTCCAGACTCTGGCACCTTGATTTCCGAATGACATGCAAAATTTGCAACCTGTAGCCCATTTCCTGCACACGCCTGTACACGGTGGCAAATTTGGGTTATTTACAGTATAACCAATATTTGTTGTATAGTATTTTTCAAATATGGTCATAGTTTGTCTTCTAAAACAATTAGTAGTCTGCAAAAAAAAATACATATATATATATAATACAGACATGTTTTGATCCATTAAAAATCAATTCTTAACAAATTCTCCAATTTTTTTTTTCTTTTTAGGTTATTAAACCTATTCAATGCATTTTTTGCATTTTCAATGCAAGCTTCAACCTTTAATGTGGTGTTCATACACCACAGCAAATGTAATTTCTCTCTTAGTCTTATAATAAGTTATAATTGAATGTTTAACATGAATACATCTGTCCCAGTAGAAACGTAACGTTGGATTGTAATTTTGTTGTATCAATGATGTAATAGTGTTCGATGCTTGGATAAATTGTTTTTGAAATTTAGAATGACTTTGGTAAAATTATGTTAAGAAAATGTTCAATAAATTGCCCAAATGCAACATTGGAAATACAACCTCAAAGCAAAAAATTTTACGTTTATTTGGAGTATTTATGCTGATTATCATCTATTTACATCTGTTTCATTAAATTTTCATTTGTAAACATAACTCAAATAGTGATGTGCTCCTTAGCTGCCAAATTACTCTACGATAATATGGTGTTTGAGGTGCTCATTATAATATATGCATATTTGTAAGTTTTAACAGAATTAGTTCTCTTGTGGTCCAATGGTTATCATAAAGCACTTCTACAGCAGGGAGTGGAGGTCAAGTCCTGCTTTGAAAACTATTTTGCTTTTAATATTGTTTTTTCTAAATTGTTATAGGAGCATTCAGTATCCCATCATTATGTAGTCAATGTTGTTACAACCTAACTTTCAAAAACACTCTAATACCAAAATTGTCCTAGTGTATACAACATTGCCAAATGAATTTCACCACAATGTTTTGACAATCAAAAACTCCTGCTAGCTAATTATACCTAGATTAAACTAGGTTAAGACTTGACTTGTTTTAACTTGTAACACAATAGGAATGTGTGAACACTTGAAAATTGGAATAACAGGAACTTTTGCAGTTAACAATGTGGCATGAGTTAGCTTGACGTTCTATTTCAGGAGTGAAGCATATAGGACTAAATGCAGAAGTAAATAAAATGAATAAAAAGCCCAGACAAGTACATTCTTAATCTTTATGCTTTAGGAGACGGACAGTGGGAGGACAAGAGGACCTTTGACTGCTTTTCAGATACACAGGAGAGTGCAGTGAAAGTTTTTAATCCTTTTATCATTTATGAATTAATTTATTTATCTATTCACCATATCCATCTGTAATATCTGCTGAGCTGGCCATGAATACAATTTTTTTAATTCAATATTTTGTTCATCATGCACATTCACAGTTCATACACATTATAGGGTTTGTTATATCTATCTCAGAATTTCTGTAATCTCTATTCTTCAGTCTGCACTTTCATTTGTTTTAGGATTTGAAACTGATAGCGATTTGGTAGAGACTGTAAGTGTTCATGACAAATTAACGAATATGACACAACAATCAGTTTGCCACAGGATCATAAGAAATATGAAACTTATTATAAAGTATTAGGCCTGACATTTCTTATACAGTGTGTTGAATTTCTTAACTTCAGTCCCATGAACCTATTTGACAATAAACATGAGGTGTTATTTATTTTAACACTTTTATGCTAAGCTGTGTGCTAAATTCTGGTATTTTTGACAGTACCATGGTACTTATTCAGTGAGCATATGCACCATACTATGGTATGTAGTGCTACCTTGGTACATACTTTTGTACAATGCTTCATGTACTGTATTAGTGTATGATACAAGGTTCTAACATGTACAGTTGCATAGTGCCATACTGATGATATTTATGTAGTATGGAACTAGTGTGTGAGTGTATGAATAACATTAATTAAATACCATAGTGTATGTTAAAAATCTTAATATAAAACACATAAATATGGTACTGGCAGTAGTATAACATACCAGTAAAATGTAATAATATATCTGATATGGAACTTACTAGATACTTGCTGAACTTTGATAGCCACTGTGGTACCCAGTAAGTACAATGGAATTCACTATAATGTTTCCCTATAATGTCTTATGGTGCCTACCATGGTAATGTATGAAATACTAACGTACAGTAATACTATGACATACTACGGCATGTACTATAGGTTATCATCACACACTATTGTAAATACCATATATAAATTTATTATTATTATTATTATTATTATTATTATTATTATTATTATTATATTAAATACCCTATAATTTAATCTACATTAGCAATATAGTATACCAGCATTAATCTCACTCATTCATGCACTCATATACTGCTATACCACTTATCATGTACACAGGGTCCTGGAGCCCAGGAGACATAGGGCATGATGCGGGGAACCCCCTGGACCGGGTGCCAGTCTATCGCAGGGCACACACACACACACACACACACACACACACACACACACACACACACACACACACACACACACACACACACACTTTAACTCATTGTGGACAATTTGGAGACTTCAATTAGCTTAATCTGCACGTCTTTGGACTGGTGGAGGAAACCAGAGCACACAAAGGAAAACTACCTAGCACAGGGAGAACATGCAAACTCCATGCACACAGACCCCGAGGCAGTAATTGAAGGTGCAAGGTGACGGTGCTAACAACTATGCCTGTAAAATCAACTAAAATAGCTCAGTATGGCTTGTTTCATTAGCATTCCCCAGCGGTGAAATGTTTGTTTTCCCACAGAATGATGCAGCATGGATGCTAAATGTTTGACATTTGCTTGTTTAATCTAATTAAACATCAGGTATAAGTAGATCAATGTTTTTAACCCCCCATATGATTGTTAGTTGAGTCCAAATGTTTCTTTGCTTCTTTCAAGAAATTGCTAATGCTTTATGCGAAGCTAATGCCATGTCAACTATCTGGACCAGTATGAAACAAACCATGTATGAAAAATCTAATCTGACAAACTGAGGATTGCTCATATGCCTAAAATTTGTTGCTAATACTCTCCTGCTAAGCATCTGATGTGCGGTGTGCTCGGGGGCGTTAGCAGCAGGGGGTTTGTGTAACACTACATGCTGAGTGGCTGATTTCTTTTTTTTCTCCTAGCACTTTATTTTTGCCCACTCAGGCCAAATAGAACGAACCATATTGCTTCTAAAGAAGCATCTTTGATACGAAGTAGCGCTGTGCTAAACTTAACAACACTAAAAGATATGTGGAAAGAGAAAGTGATGTTTTACACAAGCCTTAAAGTCTGAGTGTTTATCTATTTACTAGCTCTATAAAAGAAAGTGAAGATTATTTATGGAGTAAATTGTAATGAGTGTTTAATGCTTAATATTTTATATGCGCAATATTTAATTCAAGTTAAACTGTACTGTAGTTGCGCTCATATCCCTGATCTAGATGATAAAATTATTCATATATTAAAAGGAAATAATTTTAATGTATTTTTGTGTTTATGGACAAATAGATGTTAAATGGCTATAAAAGGAACATTATAGTGGGCCTAAAGGAGAACTTTGTGGGCCACTATGAGGATTAATGCTAAACTGGTAGATATATTAACCTAGATTTTTCAATGACTTATTAGTGACATTACATGTAGCTACTTAAAACCAAATATAAAGAAGTAACCTGAGGCTCAGAAGTTTATGTGTGTGTGTGTGTGTGTGTGTGTGTGTGTGTGTGTGTGTGTGTGTGTGTGTGTGTGTGTGTGTGTGAATGACTGTGTGACCTTTTTGTTTTTCTTAAGCTTTGATGGCTACCTTTTAACCCATTTTGACAAACACAGGTACTGAGAATAGCTTCTGAAGAGACTCTTAGTGACCACAATCTCTGACAAACAGAGAGAGAGCTAATCCCTCAGCCACCACTCCCTACACACACACACACACTCATACACACCTGTCCAAACAAGGACGGTCATTGTTGAGAGAGATTAAGGACGTAAACGAGTGACAGATGGATCACTTCTTTTCAACTGAGGAGACAAAGTAAGTCAAGACAAGTGTAATAAGAATGTTCACTTTGAGATTTTTTCCTTATTACAATTGACCACCAACCTTCATTGTATACCACAGCAAATTAACAAAAATAATATATTTTATTTTATTATTATTATTATTATTTTAATCATGTCATCATTGCATGTTTTATCTGTTTGCAATTATTCGTAATGTTGTTGTGGGATGTCTATGAAGTTCTCACTATAGCAGTGACATACATTTGTTCCCTTACCAGACTCACTTTTTTTTTCTCTTAAAGGTAAGAAAACAAAAATGCAGGTTGTCATGTTAGTGAGAAAGCACAAATTCACGGGGCTGAAAATGAAATCTTAAAGTTACTGTTTTAAGGATGTCTACCATAAAGGTCCATATGAATGTGCTGTTTTTGAAAATGATATGAAAATGATATTGTATAATAGCAAGCACAGTAATATAAATTTGTTGATTTCAGCTGTACTATAGTCAGAGTTGCTGTTATTTAAAATTAATTAACACCTTCTGACCAAGCAGAATATAGATATGTGTGTAACATATTATATTAATATGGTGAGTGTGTATAAATAAGTACAATAAATCTGCAGTTACTGTATGTTCTGCTCACAGTTACTCTTTCTTCTATTTATACACTGTCTATTTTGTTCTCAGCAGTTTGTTTATTTTTTATTTATTTATTTTTTCATGTGGAGGCTGTATTAAAGCAAGCAGCCCTGCAGCGGCTCTCTTGGCCTTGACATTTCTCAGCCTTGTGTCAGCGTTTCCTCACAGCGTCTCTCACCTTTTGTCCCAGCGCAGATTATTTTCAGATTCGTGATCTGGAGAAAGCCTTCACCCTGATTTGTGAAATGAGATGAGAAAATAACTCCAACTAGATTGAGGGATGAAGTGTATACAGTAGATGAGTACTCAGGATTCTCTTCCTGCAGCACTATCAGACAGACAGACAGACAGACAGACAGATAGATAGATAGATAGATAGATAGATAGATAGATAGATAGATAGATAGATAGATAGATAGATAGATAAATAAATAAAATTAAAAAATAAATAAATTCAAATTTTATTTGTCACATACACAGTCATACACAGTATAATATGCAGTGAAATGCTTACACGACCGCCAGTGACCTTAAAAAGAAAATAAAAGCTTGTACGTAAAATTAATAATCAATAAAAAGGAAATACTAAAGAAATAAATTTAACTAGTAAAATTAACTGTACAATAAGGGCATAATAAAATATTGCAAAATATAGAAATATAGGGGGGGAGTATATATGTATATAGAATTTAAAGTGTCAGTGGTTGTGCAAATATGCATGAAAGGTGACTAATGAAAGTGACATGTGCAATTGTCCAGATGTATAAATATTTAGTGCAAGTGTGTATGAATGTGTCCATGATTGTCCAGTCAGTGTTGTGAGCTTAAAAAGATGTTATTAGTCCTGTGTGGAGGTGTGATTGTGATTGAGAGACCTTATCGCCTGCGGGAAGAAGCTCCTCCTCAGCCTCTCTGTGTTGGCCTTTAGGGAGCGGAATCGCTTCCCAGACCGCAACAAAGAGAACAGTCCATTACTGGGGTGACTGAGGTCCTTCATGATCTTCCTGGCTTTGGTCCAGCACCTCCTGCTGTAGATCGAGTGCAGGTCAGGGAGCTCAGTGCGGATGATGTGCTCGGCTGATCGCACCACCCTCTATAGAGCTCGTCTGTCCTGCATGGTGCTGTTCCCGAACCAGGTCGTGATATTTCCCGTCAGGATGCTCTCTATGGTGCAGGAGTAGAAGTTCCTGAGCACCTTGGAGGGCAGTCTAAAGTCTCTCAAGCGTCTGAGGTGGTACAGACGCTGCCGGGCTTTTTTCACCACGGTGTTGATGTGACAGGACCATGACAGGTCCTGAGTAATGTGAACACCGAGGTATCTGAAGCTGTCCACTCTCTCCACTGGGCTCCTGTTGATGACGGGGGTCTGGTAGTTCCTCTCCTGCTTTGTACTAAAGTCCACTATCAGCTCCTTTGTTTTACTGACGTTCAGGAGCAGATTGTTCCTCTGGCACCAGTTCTCCAGATTTCCAATCTCCTCTAGGTAGTCCGACTCATCATTGTTGGTGATCAGTCCGACCACGACGGTGTCATCAGCAAACTTGATGATGGAGGTGGAGTTGGTAGTGGCCACGCAGTCGTGGGTGTACAAAGAGTACAGCAGGGGGGCTCAGAACACAACCTACACAGATAGATGCGATAGGTGGGATTAGAGTGAAATGTTCAAGAATACTGGAAGGATTAAAATGGAGTTTAAGGGGAGTGTGTGTGTGTGTGTGTGTGTGTGTGTGTGTGTGTGTGTGTGTGTGTGTGTGTGTGTCTGTGTGCGTGCAGGAAAGAAATTTAGTAATGCTGGAAACCCAAATATAGAATGAATTAATTACACAATGCCTGTGTGTGTGTGTGTGTGTGTTTTCTGATTGGGTCATCAATAATGTTTTAGTGTTGTGTCATTATCAGTGAACTTACACAGTTATTAATTAATTCTCATGTTGCCGTTCATTCATCACCAGGAGCTGCGAGCTGATTAATGACGCTTCCAGCTAATGCTACACTAATTCTTCAGACCGAATGACTCCTCCTCCAGCACCCGGCCCTCCTTGCTAATGCTACGCTAATTTCTCACAAACAACTCCTCATTTAACACGTGAAATTCTCACTACTGCACAAATGAGCAATAAATTATTTTTTTCAAAGACTTCTACATTGTCTCACTCTATTCCCAACCACTCAATCTAACACTGCTTTACTCTAACCTCTCCCCTCAGTCTAACACCTCTTATCACTCACCCTTTTCTCTATCACAGCTTATCACTCCAACCCCACTACTTACTCTTATTACATGGTGCAACATTGAGAGGTGGGGTTAAAGTTATACATGGTGTAAGAGTTTTGTAAGACATGGTGTATCACTCTAACCCCATTACACCCTCTTATACCATGTATCACTCTAACCCCACCATTCACTCTTAAACCATGTATCACCCCAACCCCCAATCTTAAACCAGTTTAAACCCCTCAGTATTACACCATGTATCACTCTAAACCCACCTCACATTTATACACCATGTATCACTCTAAACCCACCTCTCACTCTTACACCATGTATCACTCCAACTACACCCCTCATTCTTGCACCATTGTAACACTACAACTACACCCTTCACTCTTACACCATCACCATACATCACTTGACCCCACCACTCACTCTTACACCCTGTATCACTCTAACCCCCCCCTTCATTTTTATATCACATATCATTCTAACCCTACCTCCACTCTAACCTCACCCTTCATTTTAATACTACTTTTAACCCCACTCCTCAATCTAACAATGCTTACCTCTCTAACCCCACCCCTCACTCTAATGCCCCTTATCTCAGGGAGTTTTTCCTTGCCACTGTCGCCCAACCACACCACTCTCTCTAACACAAGTTATTACTCTAACTCCACTCTTCAATTTAAAAATACTTATCACTCTAACCCCACCCCTCATTTTAATACCAGTTAGAACACTAACCTCACCCCTCATGCTATCACCACCCCTCACTCTAATGTCGCTTTTCCACTGCATAGTACGGCACAGCACGGTTCAGTACAGCTCACTTTGGTTCGGCGCAGTTCGGCTCGGTTTGCGCTTCCACTGCAGTTTAGTAACGCTTTAGAGTGGGCGGGATTATTCACGCGTCGTTATAGTTGCGGCGCCTCTACTGCCGTGACATCATCGTAAACGCGCCACAAACAAACACACAACAATGGAGCATATCGACGGAATGGTGTTCTTCATTCTCGGCATGTGGATGGTTTTAACAGCAAGACGAAGGAGTTTGTTTCAAAAGAGGCTGATGGCAGCCAAAGGAAATTTTTGGTTAATACAAAAAGGAGCGTCGATCCTTCTCTGGCTGTTCTAAATATAGCGGTTCTGTTGTGTCTCCTGTCGCAAGCTCAGTGACGCAGTAATGACGATTTTCTCAGGCCAATTAGTGACCAGCAGAGTTTACACGTCACGTTTTGGTAACGGTTCGGCTGAGGTGGTGCTAAAAAAGGACCAGGTACCAGGTACTGTTCCCAATGGAAAACCCCCCAAAAGTGAGATGAACTGAACCATGTCGTGCCGTACTATGCAGTGGAAAAGCGCCATATGAATACTGGAAGGATGCGCTTATCACTTCAATGATACGGCAAACCTAACACCGCTTATCACTCTAGCCCCACCCTTCACCTGCACCCAATGCCATGGTATGCCTGCTTCATAATAAAATTAATAATAATAATAATAATAATTACCCCGCCTAGTGCCCGAAGTCTCCTGGGATAGGCTCCAGGTCCCCCGCGTCCCTGAACACAGGATTAAGCGGTATAGAAGAAGATGAATAATAATAATAATTATACATTTTCACATTACCATTTTCACACTTCAGATATCTACTGTATATTTTTAGGTTGTGCGTGTATTGTGTGTGAGTGTGCAGGATGTTTGATCCTGAGCTCTGTATACTAGCTGTACTGATGCAATACCAGACTCTGTCCGAGCAATGCCCTGACCTTCACCAGAAATACCATGGACTGTTAAAGCCATGCCTTAAACTGCCCCAGCAATACCATGCTCTCTTCTATCAAAGGCATGATATATCCTAGCAGTGCCATGCTCTATCTGAACCTAACTCTGTTCTGCTTAAGCCATGCCCTGTTCATACCCAGCCAAGCCCAGCTCATTGTTAGCCAAACTCTGCTTCTTCTGACCTAAGCCCTGCTCTATCTAAGGTCAAGGCCCCTCTGTCTAAGCCATGTCCTTCTCCACCTGACCTCAATCCTGCTCCAAAAGAGTTGTGCTCAGCTCAGACCTAGCCAGACTCAGCAATATCCCCTAGATTCAATGACACTCTGGCCTTGTCAAGCTCATGCCGAAGTTCGGGAAGGTGGGTATCCTATAGCTACAAGTCCATGATGAGCCCCACCCCATTTCCCACGCTTAATCCCATGCTGGAGGAACAAACATGGATAGTTAAAAAGGTTGTCCACTAAGGTTGGTGCAATACCTTAGAGTCATGGTTTTGTCATGACCATGTTATCTATTCTGTAGACCAACTAGGCACTGTGGAGGGCAGTGGTGACTTGTATTTATTCCCATTTAGACAACCGTGGACGGACCACTGTCAACATTCACACATGCATTCACACACTACGGGCAGTTTGCAGAGGTGTCAAGTAACAAAGTACAAATACTTCGTTACCTTACTTAAGTAGAAATTTTGGGTATCTATACTTTACTGGAGTAATTATTTTTCAGCCGACTTTTTACTTCTACTCCTTACATTTTTAAGCAATTATCTGTACTTTCTACTCCTTACATTTTAAAAATAGCCTCGTTACTCTATTTGTATGATCAGAACGCGCAACCCCCCCGGTCGCATGATAAGAACGCGCACAACACCCCCCCCCCCACCGGTCGCATGATGAGTACGCGCACAACCCCCCCCCCCCCAGTCGCATGATCAGAAAGCGAGACCTTAATACTTTTTTCGCCCCTCACGGTACTTTTACTTTTTTACTTTAAGTAGTTTTGAAACCAGTACTTTTAAACTTTTTCTTAAGTAAAAAGCTTGAGTTGATACTTCAACTTCTAAAGAAGTATTTTTGAACCCTAGTATCTATACTTCTACTCAAGTAATGAATGTGAATACTTTTGACACCACTGGCAATTTGTAGTCACTACAGCTGGGGGCAGAGCTTTTTCTTACAAAGCCCCAAAATTATGGAATAGTCTTCCAATTAATGTTCGGGACTCAGACACAGTTTCAATGTTTAAGTCTAGGCTAAAAACCTATTTATTTAGCCAAGCATTTTCATAAATAGATTAGCCATAGGTAAAGGAGCAGATCTGGGGGACTCATGGACGTAGAGTATTATGGTGAACTGGTATGTTTAGATGCTGTCTTCCTCACTCTCATTTGATCACTCAGGTTTGTTGACTGTGAGGTGATTGTTTGCTTTACACTTCAGGGAGCCCTCATGTTTGTGTTTCCTTCTGGCTCTCCCTTTTAGTTATGCTGTCATAGTTAGTCCTGCCGGAGTCTCTGCTTGCACTCTACAGTTAATATACATTTACATTATACATTGTATGACTGTGACCATACCTAATTGCCATCTCTCCTCTTCTTCTCTTCCTCCCCCTCTTTCTCGTCCCTCTTTCCCCCTGTCTCCCCCTTTCACTCCTTCTCTCTCTCTCTCTCTCTCTCTCTCTCTCTCTGTCGAGCTACACATGTCGTTCCTGAGCTGCCAGTGATCCAGACTCCCTCTGCCCTCCGGACCTGTCTGACCCATCCTGGTGCCTGGCTTCTGCTTGGAGATTTCGTCACATGGATGCCCCGTGTGTCTGGTGCCCGGCTTCTGCTTGGAGATTTCGTCACATGGATGCCCTGTGTGTCTCTTTGGTATGCGTCTGGTGTCTGGGAATGATTCTCTCTACCTAGACGAAGGTTCTGGCCTCGACTGGTGTTGGCAACTGTTTCTCTGGGGACTTGACAGTCTGATAGTTCAGGCCTGGAATTTCCTACAAGTCCATCTGAGTCTCCAATAACTACATGGACTCCATATTAACATCAACTAACATCAACTGTTATAGCTGACCTGCCTGCCACCTAACACACAGTATAAATGCAGATAATTTCATGCAGATCATTTTTCACCCAGATGAGGATGGGTTCCCTGTTGAGTCTGGTTCTTCTCAAGGTTTCTTCCTATCACCATCTCAGGGAGTTTTTCCTTGACACTGTCACCCTCGGCTTGCTCACCAGGGACAAACTGACCATTTTGATTCATACACATTCACATTCCATACAAACTTAAATAATTCTTTTGATTGTGTAAAGCTGTTTTTAGGCAATGTCAATTGCTAAAAGCGCTATACAAATAAAATTGAATTGAATTGAATTTGGAAATGCCAATTAGCCTAATCTTCATATCTTTGGACTGTGGGAGGAATCCAGCGTACCCAGAGGAAACCGACCCAGACCTGGGAGATGCAAGGTGAACGTTCTATCCTCTAAGCCCCTGTGCTGCAACATAGCTATTTTTAATGCTAATAGTAGCTCTTTTCACATTATGATGTCACAAAATGTTTGCTTGGTTTATTGTAATGATGACAGACTTAAATAATTATTACTACATCTAGTCTAATATATCCTGACAATTAAAAAAAATTGTAATTTGTCTTATTCTATAGATTAATTTTCTATAATTATCCCATTAGCATGTCTTGCTAATTAACATGTAAACATTTAATAAATATAAGCTCACCCCCTTTAACCACACCTGACTTTTAACCCCACCCTTCCTATAACCTGCTACCATGCAAATATGCAGTACTTTTATACCCATTAAAATGCATAGTTATTACTATATTAATTAAGAGTTCAGATAATTACTGCACATAAACAAACATAAACCAATACCTATCTACTTTCCTATGTACCCACGTACCTACCTACATACAGGTACATACACTACCGTTCAAAAGTTTTAGATCACTTTCTAACTCCATGATGGTTCCTGATGTTTATTTCTTTCTACATTGTAAAGGAATGCTGAAGGCGTCCAAAAAATGCATTAATCTCCTTTGAACAGTTGATATTGAGATGTTTCTGCTACTTCTGCTCTGTAAAGACTTCATAACGCCTCTAATCTGAGGTGCTGTTAATTGGTCATTTTTCAGGCTGATAACTCTAAATGAACTTCTCGTCTGCAGCAGAGGTAGGTTTTGGTCTCGTCCTCCTGGGACGGCCTTCATGAGAGCCAGTTTCATTATGGTGCTTGACGGATTTTGCAAATGTACTTGACAATACTGTTCTTGCAAGAACTATTACAGAAAGGCTGACCTCTGTGTCTTAAAATAACAACTAACTGTTGTTTTTGTTGTTGTTATGTAATTACCTAATTCCATATGTGTTATTTTATAGTTTTGAAATCCCCAGTATTGTTGTAGAATGTAGAAAATAAATCACTAAACAAAAACAAAGAAATTTGCAAGTGACCCCAAATGTTTGAACGGTAGTGTACATAAATACGTACATACTGTACATACATAAAATGAAACAATGAAAATCCAAATAAAAATAAAGCAGCTTTAACCATCAAAAACCCACTATATTGTATCTGTTTAATGGCATAACTTAGATTATATAATAGTCAAAAATGATAACTAATGGTTTTTATACTTTCTACAGTCGACTCTCGCTAAAAACTTTCCTGAGCTTTGTATCAATTTTCTATAGAACTTCATCCACCCACTCACCACACACACACACACTCTCTCTCTCTCTCTCCGTTTTATCGCTCATCCTTCTACAGTGTGAATTAACCTCCATTCCTCACACTCTGAAGCTCATTATGCCTCAGCATTCCTACTTCTCAGACGCTCTAATCACTCAGGATTAGTTCTTCATGGCTGGCTGAGGTAATTCCTTCTGATACAGGTGTTCCTCTGGGAGTAAATTTCCATCCGGATCTGCAAGGATGGTGTTCCTCTCCACCCCGTGAGAACATTCCAGCCCAAAATACATCTCTGTAATCACACTGAAGATGGAGAATATGGAGGACAAATGCACACACACACACAAAACACACACACACACACACACACACACACACACACACACACACACACACACACACACACACACACACACACACACACAATTACATGGTTAAAGTTTAATTTTTTTTCCATAACAAACTTCTGATTCAAGTGTGTGTAAGGTGGATGGATGTTTGGAGGGTTGTGTGTATAATAAACTTTTATAATGATTCCCACTCAGCACCTGGAACATTCTGTATACTGACCAAGAGGAAATTAATCACTAATGAAAATAATGATCCTTAAAGGCAAGGTTTTACTAAATATCTAATAATGTGCCATTATTGTTATTACTGACTACTATTAACACAATTAATACTACTGCAGTTACTGCTACTACTACTACTACTACTACAACTACTGTTACTACTAATCCTTCTGCTACACTGTAAAAAACAAATAAGGTTGACAAGTGTTGGGTTTTATATGCATTAGAAAATCCTAATTTATAAAAACAAATCTATTCCACATTATCCCATTCACCTCATACCTTCTTCAAATGTACCACTGTGTCAAATGCAAGTACAGCCCTGGAAGTGGCAGGTGTGCGAGCAAAACGCAAACAGACCAAGAGATGCACTTCTAGCTAGGTTAGCAATAGAGACAGCCTCTAGAAAGTTGCACTGCACTTAATGTACTGTTATTTGCTGACATCAAACCTGAAGAAGATAGAGCACAATTTGATTCCTGTTCCTACAGTTCACTCACTTTTTTTTGCTCCTAACACTGACACTCCTTCTGACAGGAGTCACAAACAGGCTTTGCTTTTGCCGAAACCCAATTACCTATTGTTGTGACCTAGATTAATATTAAACATAAAATATAATGAAAACTGTATTATACTTCAATCTTAGATTATATGATTAGTACATATGAATATACATTCTGATTTACTGAATTGTTAATTTCATTAAATTAGCATTGTTTGTATGCAATGTACATTAATTTTATTTAATTCAGTCCCTTGGTGTGCATTAAAGTGTGCATTTTATTTCCCTATAAAACTTTTTCTTATCCATTAAAGTTTCAGTTTTCAGTATTTAACTTTATTGTGCCTAATTTTTCACCAGGTTGTGGTTTAAGGTATTATTATTATTATTATTATTATTATTATTATTATTATTATAAACTGCCATGCTCATAATAATAAATTTCATATGAATGTGCAAAAAAAAGCAATGAAAGAGCTGAGGTTTGTGAGATCGAGCAGCTTTGAAACATGACACGGCTTTATGAGAGCAGTATTTATGAGTGGTGTTGGTTTGTTGCGGTGGGTCGGTGCATTACTGCGCCCCTGCGTTTACTGTTGCAGCATTTAAGAGCTTTAAACATGTGGCTCGTCGTGTAATAAAAGGCTGCAGGGACGCTGGGTTTATGTCTCAACCTCCTCAAAGCTTTATGAAGCTATAAAACACATTTACATGCTCTCTGACATTGGGGCCTTGAGGCTTGAGAGGTGAAAAGGTTATCAAGAATATCATATTACTGCTACTCTGAAAGGCTGACCACAAAATCCTGAAGCATGGATTCAAAGAAGAACAAAGTGAGCTCATGTCTCGTTTATAGTAAAGTTGTAGTTTAACACAGGGAAATGTTAGTAAGTTGGAATTTGTGTTTTTTTATGTATGGAAACTGTAATTAGGCCTGTCCTGCTTCTGTATGAATTGTACCTGTCACCACATAAGAGCAATTGTTTGACCATACAAATTTCTAAAATAATAGAAAGTATGCAACACTAAAATTTGCAAAATAATGCATGTGGTAGTTTGTACGTTAATTTGCAAAGTTTGAAGAATTTGTAATGTTTAGTGACACACCTTCATAAACTGTTGGTGGTTTGTAAACTAAATTCATAAAATTTATAGTCATTAGTAGTACATATCAAAATGACTGGAGCAAATTGCAACATAGCTATTAACATTTGTCAAAATTTGCAATGTTTACAGCAATTTGTAACATACAGTATGTAGCAATTTTAAGTCTGTGTATGTGTGTGTGTCTGCGTGTGTATTAGCTAGACACAATTTTTAAAGTTGGAAGCAATTTGTCATGTAACTTGCAACATTTGTAGCATAGTTTGAAATAGTTAAAATTATAAAATTATAACATAATAGTTGTAGCAATTTGTAACACAATTCATAATGTTTGAAGGTATCTGTGACATAAATTGCAAGGATTGTACCATGATTTGTAACATTTGTCAACATCTGTAATATACTGAAGAATTTTCTAGTTATTTGGTGCTACAGTACATTTAACAATTGTAACATTTAGGTTACATTTTGTGTGAGAGGAGGCTGTTATGATAAATGTGTGAATTCAGTTCCTACATCGTGCACATTCCAAAATAGTAGCTAGTGAAGTGTGAATGAGTAATCACAGACACAGCCCCTCTCTTCTGGGACCAAATTCTGATAGAATCTTATCCTATGGTAAAAGTTCTCTTAAGTGGCACTAAAAGTTTCTCTTTAAGAGCAAAGAGGAAGTTTTACTACAGAATTCCTCAACTGTGATGGTGGAGATGATCCTGTTCATATGGGTAAACTGAAAGAATTTGTGTTTCAATGACAGCTGCGTGAAAATTCTGAGCACGACACAGATGTGATTATGGCAAGAACATGGCAAAAAGAGTGCAAGTGAGAGGTTTATAATTTACTGTTCAGTCATTGTCATTGTTTTTGTGACTGTATTGTTTATTGTTTTTTTGTTTTGCTATACATGTTTATTTCCTTTGTGTGTATTGGAACAAAACAAAAAAGGGAGGAAAAAAGCTAATTTAACATAATGTCACACAAAAATAGACTGGATAAAATTATTGACACCCTTTCAAAATTGTGGATAAATAAGGTTGTATCAAGCATGTGATGCTCCTTTAAACTCACCTGGGGCAAGTAACAGGTGTCGGCAATATAAAAATCACACCTGAAAGCAGATAAAAAGAAGAGAAGTTCACTTAGTCTTTGCATTGTTTGTCTGTGAGTGCCACACTAAGCATGAACAGCAGAAAGAGGAAAAGAGAACTGTGTGAGGATTTGAGAACCAAAATTGTGGAAGAATATCAACAATCTCAAGATTACAAGTCCATCTCCAACATTATCAAGAAGTTTGCAACCCATGGCACTGTAGCTAATCTCCCTGGGTGTGGATGGAAGAGAAAAAGCGATGAAAGGTTGCAACACAGGATAGTCTGGATGGTGGATAAGCAGCCCCAAACAAGTTCCAAAGAAATTCAAGCTGTCCTGCAGGCTCAGGGAGCATCAGTGGCAGCGCAAACTATCCGTCGACATTTAAATGAAAGGAAACGCTATGGCAGGAGACCCAGGAGGACCCCACTGCTGACACAGAGACATAAAAAAAAGCAAGACTACAGTCTGCCAAAATGTACTTGAGTACGTCAAAATCCTTCTGGGAAAATGTCTTGTGGACAGATGAGACCAAGATAGAGCTTTTTGGTCAAGCACTTAATTCTACTGTTTACCGAAAACAGAATGAGGCCTACAAAGAAAAGAAAACAGTACCTACAGTCAAATATGGTGGAGGTTCAAAGATGTTCTGGGTTGTTTTGATGCCCCTGGCACTGGGTGCAAGGCATCATGAAATGATTACCAATGAATTTTGGGCCCAGTGTCAGAAAGCTGGGTTCGCGCCTGAGATCTTGGGTCTTCCAGCAGGACAATGACCCCAAACATACTTCAAAAAGCACCCGGAAATGGATGGAAACAATGCCCTGAAGAGTCCAGATCTAAATCCCATTGGACACCTGCTGAGAGATCGTAAAATTGCTGTTGGGAAAAGGTGGCCTTCCAATATGAGAGACTTGGAGCAGGTTGCAAAGGAAGAGTGGTCCAAAATTCTGGGTGACAGGTATAAGAAGCTTATTTCAGTTCGTTTTTCCAAAGGGTTGGTAACCAAATATTAAGTTAAGGGCACCAATAATTTTGTCCAGCCCATTTTTGGAGTTTTGTGTGATATTATGTCAAATTAGCTTTTTTTCCTCGCTTATTTTGTTTTGCTCCAATACATACAAAGGGAATAAACATGTATAGCAAAACATGTGTTAATGCAATACTCTTCTGTGAGAAATACTTGATATTCTGGAAAAATTTCAGGGGTGCCAACAATTTGGCCCATGACTGAAGTTTAAAAAGGTGTATAAAAGAGAAAATGGAACTGTGCGCTCTGGATAAAAAAAATAAAATAAAAAAAAAGCACAATGAGTAATATTACGCCTATGCCTAACCCTTAAATAATATTTTTCTCATGAGGTCAAGACAAACATCCTCACAAGGTCAACATTATTGTGCAAAAGTGTTATTACTATGGAAACAGGTTTTATTCATAGATATAAACCCATATTCTGAAATGATTCTGATTCACCAAATGTGTTGTGTGTGTGTGTGTGTGTGTGTGTGTGTGTGTGTGTGTGTGTGTGTGTGTGTGTGTGTGTGTAGTAACAGCAATGATTAATGTGTCTTCCTCTATAAAATTATAACTCTTAAAAATAGCACCAGAAATGGAACTTGAGAGAAATCGAGACTCTCTCTCTCTGCGTTATTGATGATGTTTTGCCCCATGTGCAGTCTCAGTGTAAGTGACTGATGACATGTGGGAGTCAGAATGAGGTCAGCAAAGAAAAACGTTCCGACATTTTGTGAATCTTTCATAATTTTTTCACGTTCTGTGAAATGCACACACACACACACACACACACACACACACACACACACACACACACATACAAAAAAAACCTTTAAGACTATTTTACATATTAGCACAACATTGACTAACACTTGTCAAGGGATGGGATATATTAGTCAGTTATATGCATGCATAAAACAATAAAACATCTCAGAATGCACAAAGGAAGGGCTAACCCCATTAGGTTTTAGTCCTGTCATCCCTGAACAAAAGTCTGAAGCCATCATAGACACAGATTTATTAAACCGCATAGTTACTAATATTAGGGAACAAAACTCACCAATACTTTTTTCAGTCTTCAACTGTTTTAATTAGTCTGTGTCCATGATAGCCCATGATTTTTGTTCTTTGGCTGATGGGAGTGAAACCTGATATGGGTCGGCTGCTTTTGAAGTCCACTTCATGTTTTAATGTGTTTTGCTTTCTGAGATTCTTTCTGAGGTTCATAATAAATTGCTTATTTGAATTGCTTTATTCTTCCTGGCAGTTCAGACCAGTCTGGTCATTCTCCTCTGATCTCGCACTTCAGCTAGGTGTATCAGCCCGCATAATCTCTTTTGCACGATTCTGTGTAAACTCAAGACTGTTTGTGAAAATCCCAGGAGATCAGCCATTTAGAAAATCCTCAGACCAGTCCATCTGGCACCAGCAGCCATGCCATAGTTAAATTCACCAAGATCACCTTTTTTCCACTCTGATGTTTGATGTGTACTTTAATTGAAACTCTTGACCTGCATCTGTATGCACTGTGCTGCTGCCAGATTGATGGTTGATTAGATAACTGCATGGATATGCAGTGTACAGGTGTTCCTATTAAAGTTGTCAGAAAGTGTTAATACTGTAATTATATGCAATTAAGAATTAATCATTTCATTAGTTCTTTAAAATTTGAATTGTATTTTCATATTTAAGGTTTCAGTAAAAAAAAAATTCACAAAGTAGACCTAAAAAATTTATTTATATATTACATAAAGATAGAAATTATATACATAAATTTTTTAATAAATTAAATTGTTTCATTTTTTCACAAATATTAAGTCTTAAACTTATAATTATCAATAACTTTATACAATTTTTATTATAATATTTACCAGGGGGGAAAAAGAACAGATTAATCTCAAACAATTTACTATTCTATTAAAAAATTGTTTCTATGAAATTGTTGTAAAATATATGCCTTTCTTTCCTTATTTTTTACACCTGACCTCTTTGTCCCTCTTTTTCTTTCCCAAGCTTCCCAACTTGTCATCAATAGTAAGAGCACAATTTAACCTTTGACCTTTCACCCCTCCTGCTCTGTTTAAACCTTTTTTTTTCTAAGGAGGCGCCCTTAACCTTAAAAGACTGACATGTTTTTGTAAAGGAAGTGCTTCTGACAGGTCATTATGTTTAGAAGGAGGAAAAAAATCTTTAAAATGCTCCCTGCCCCCCTTGGCCAAGTGCATGCCTAAATATTTACAGACTCTTCAGTACTGCCATGCTGTGTTTACCCGCCGCTCATTTACTAATAATTAATGCTTAAATTCCTTCACACTTTTCAGGTTCTTTTTATTCTGCCTTATTTCTCATTCATCTTTATTCACTTCATTTTATTCTTGACATGTTTTGGTCAATAATAAAACAAGCATGTTTAATTCATGGTTTATTTTCTACACAGGTTACAACGTTTTCTTTTACATGAATCAATAGATTTTACTTATTTATTTAGTACTTGTTTTTTCAACTGATTTGATTACTTTTTGTATTTTTTGTTCTAGTGATTATTTCATAATTAAAGAGCATTTTGTGAAATACTTTATTGTAATTATGATACATTATAAATTTTATCATAAATCTACTGTATCTAAATAAAATTAATTTTAAAGATTAATTACATATCAAACGTACACGATTAAGAAAAAAATTTAATGCATAACACATGTATCCTGGAAATTTTTTTTTGTTTAGATTTTTTTTTGTTCCCAAAATTAACTGATTTATGAAGCATTTCCTTGGAACACATTAAATTGGGTTTTAAATGAAGAATTTGTCCACACAGGACTGTTAAGGTGCAGCCGGCTCTTAAAAACACTCACTACCATAAATCTGATGGCAGTAAAAGGTCAAACTGTGTGTGTGTGTGTGTGTGTGTGTGTGTGTGTGTGTGTGTGTGTGCATGTGTGTGTGTGTGTGTGTGTGTGTGTGTGTGTGTACAAACACACACTTGCCATAAGACAATGCCTGGGGTTGTGATCTTATCTCATGTAACCTGTAATGTTATTTTTCTTTCTTTTTTTTTTTTTTTTTACACTAATTTATGCTGAAAGTTAATTACAGGAAGCTTAAAAGCGGAAACAGAAAACCTATTATAAGTTTAACTTATATTTATAATATAAGTTTAACTATTTTAATACAGACTCGACTGAATGGTGCAGGAAAAAACTGACTCATTACTCATAGTGGATTGTGGCTAATGCACACGAGTGGAATTTTACTTACAGTACCAAGAGACAACAAGCCTATCAGAAGAAGGCTTACTTCGGTAGAAAATTTACTTAGTGAGTAAAACCTACATTTGCGACTGAAAGCTAAACTAGTGAATATAATAACTGAAAGCAAACTTAGGAGATGAATGCAAACTTCATGACCTTCCTGATTCCTGATTTTTCTATTGTAGATGGTGTCTAAGACAGCAGGCTGTCAATCAAAATACTAGGCCATACCCATTAACAACAGTTTGTGAGCTTTATCCAGTTTGGATTGAGTTTTTTTTATGTTTGTAGATTTAAACCACCTGTATCTTGTCACTCCATGTAATATTTTTACATTATTTCTTTATTACATTATTACATTACACACATACCGACATGTTTAAATGATTTTCACTGAATTTTCTAATAATTTAACTGAATCAGTGCAGTATCAATCATGCACATCCATTGCTCCTCAGACATGTGGAGAAAGCATGAATTCAGAGGCATGAATTTGTGGTTTGAGACTGAGAGTTAACTGTGTATGTGTCTGTGTGTGTGTGAGAGAGAGAGAGAGAGAGAGAGAGAGATGAGGTGGAGATGTGTGTGTTCACCCGTGTCTGACCCTGTGTGGGCGCTGAGATCGGACCACTGCTGCTGTCTCATTATACTTTAACTTCACTTTTCTCACTGTGTAACGGTGGGAAGCTTTCGCTAACGACAATGCCCTGGCGGGAAAAAAGACACAAAAGTCCAAGTCCAATTTTGCAGCTGTAATTAGAGAGCTAGCAGGGAAAAAATAATTTTAATAACTTTCTTATAAATTTTTGTAAATTCTCTTCTGTTTAAACTGCAGCTTAAAGTGATCTTGGTGGATTGTGGTGGATCACGAGTCCATGCCTGAAAGACTGGCCATGAGGCAGGAAATACAACATCGATGTAACCCTAGTTTCTCACAAGACCCCACATACAATGTAAATACAAATTTGTCAAATGAAAATAAGAACTCTCATCTATACGTTTATCTTCTCTTCAACCTATCGTGGGTTGGGTCATGGGATGCCAACTCACTACAGAACACAAACTACTGTACATACACTTATACAATTTACATGACAAACATGCAAACTTCACCCACATAGACCAGAGCACAATTTAAACCCTGAGCCCTCAACTTAGAATGCAAAAGCACTAACCACTAAGCCACCACACCATGTTCCTTTGGCCTCTCATTCAAGTGCTAACCAGGGTCACTTGTACACACTGTGTACGGATTTTAAGAGTATTCTTTTTTTAGTTCAGTCAACTATTATATTATATGATAATTGTTGAACAAATTAAAACAATATATAATAATAACTATAACAAAAATTATAATAATAATAATAATTATTATTATTGTACTACTACTACTAATAATAATAATAATAATAATTATTAATATTGTTGTTGTTTCGTGGCTGTGCTACTTACAATAGTGAGCAATCAGTAAAAATATCTATAATGATGCCAAGAACAAAATTTTAGCTACCCAGCGGTTGAAAGCTTTAATGAGAGATGATGTGATGTGAATTATGTGCCACAATCCCAGAAGACAATGTAGTCTAAGAACATGTCAAAAAAAACAAAAGCTTTATAAAACATTGTGCATAGACTTGTTTATATTGTGACAAACTGTCACAATTATTATCCTGTAAGCACTCAAAGTATGTGCGTAAAAGTGTTGTGCTTTAACTACTGGCCAAAATTCAGAAAAAAAATTAACTATTTAAAAATCTTAAAAAAGTCACCTGTTTTACACATACTCTATATACACTATATTGCCAAAATATGCACTCGTCTGCCATGCATATGAACTTGAGTAATATCCAATTCTTAGTCTATAGGGTTTAATGTGACATTGTCCTACACTTTGTAGCTATAACAGCACATTTTTGCGCATTTGTGAGGTCACACACACATATATATATATATATATATGATCTCTTTACCAAGTTAAGCTGTATTATAATGGTTTCACACAAAGCGAATGTCAGAAAAAAAATCTGTAAATCTGTGCTCCATTTTCAGTTTAGCGTTAAATAAAAGTCGTAATAAATTGTTCAGTATGGCTGAGTTTCATCCCAACAGACTGAAAACCAGAGCAATTTTGTCTCATTTAATGTTTTTTCTCTCACAGGAGAACACGAGAGCCATCAGGGTTTAATGGCATTCACCATGGCCTCGTCCTAATCCGCACTCTGGCCCTCCACACGGGCCCTCAGGTACTCGTGCTCCAGAGCGCGTACGTGACCGAGAGTTTATTTCCAAGTCAATTACCAGAGTCATAATCCCCAGCCTCGTTCACGCCAAAGCGAGCTCGCTTTTTCTCTCTGAAAGCAATTACACTGCTGTATCTGACAGAGAACCGAGGGAGAACACTAAGTGAAGATTTCACCATGTCCATAACAGTGAGTTCTTACTGACAGACTAGCCAATGTGCAGAAGGGTTACTGTTTTATACTATTTTTTATATTACTACTTCACAGATATGTAATGTTTTAACATTATTTTTCTTTAAACACAAACAAAGAAAATCAGGGCAAGAAGAAATTAGAACTAACCTGAAAGTTCAGTTTTAAAAAGCATGGTCCAGGATCAGTCAGACCTTGTAGTGGAAATAATTCCACAGGTTGAGTTTTTTTGAGAAATACAGTACTCAACCTGGCTGCTCAAAGGTCTGAAACATGGAGCTGTCCTTTACACTTCTTTTGCCATTTTGTTATTTCCTTAGGGAATCTTCTTCATTCACATCAGAGATTTATGTAGTCAGTTAGTGTCAATTTTAATTCAGCTTTAATGAATTATATCACAATTTCATTAATTTAAATGTTTACGAATACCATGCTGACTCTTTGAACAGTTTAAAAGACTTCTTAGGTCGTACTGTAGGTACTGACGTTTTGAAGCTTCTGATTGACCTGTTTTCGGAGAAGACTTAAAGCTAATTGTGGATCTCCACAAATCCTTTCCTTCCTTAAGCTGGGGATACACTACACAACTTCAGACAGAATTTTGTATACTGTAGGATTCAAAATCGTGCCGAGTTGGTTCTAGCCAGTGAGCACATGTTGCGGGCAGTTGGCGTGGCAACTTGGCATAGAAATTTGTAAGTGCACAAGGGCTATAGACTTGAATTGGCAAGTGTGTGAGGAGAACAGACTGAGAACAGACTCCTCCCGACATGAGTCGCAGTATATAACACATTTGATTTTTCAGAGTCGACTCTAGATGCCGTCACGTGATGTACAGTGGTTACCAAACCAACCGGGAAAATGTGCACTATTTAACATAGGGGAGGCAGGATCATGAATAGGATAGAATAGTAGAGGGAAATCAGCATTAAAGCATGGAGATAGAGAAGGGAGAAGTGAATGGAGGAGTCCACAAATATATTCGCCAACCTGTATGTTAAAACTGCTGCTGCCTGTTTTGCATCCGTGTGTCTCCTTCAACTTAAAAGCTTACTCTTGCTCTCACAAGAGGTATTGTGAGCATTTGGTGCAGTTGGAGTGACAAGATACAGGCCTTAAGTGTATGATCCACCAATTGTGAGTCGTCATAATAAAAACTATGGAAGCCAGTCAGTTAGTGTATACTCCCAGTATTTTTTTTTTTTTTTTTTTTTACAGTTGTGCAAGTCATGTATTGTATCCCCAACTTTAGGAGCAATTCCCAAACAACTGAACATATGACAAGCATCTGTACAAATAATTCTCCCACTCATTCTTTATACGCACACTATGGGCAATTTGGAATTGCTAATTAACCTAATCTGCATGTTTTTGGACTGTAGGAGGAAACTAGAGTTTTGTACAAATAATTGTATGCAAATATTAAAAGCCTTGGGAGCACACAGATACACTTATCTCACATCACTTACAAAAGAGGCACAATTTATATCAAATTATAGAATGAAGGAACTGAACGAACTTGTAATGATTCTACATTGTACTTTTTCACTAATAGAGAAAGAAAAGAATGTTTTTGGTTAATTGTCAACTTTTTCTTATATGTTTTGTTATTTTTCCAGATTAAAGTCCTATCTGAACGTCCATTTTTTCTAAACATGTGTTGGGTGCTACTCAGAGTGGCATAGTGGATTAAGGTTGGGTACTGTTGTGTTGCACCTCCAGTATTGGAGTTTTGAATCTCACCTCTGGTCTGTGGGCTTGCAGCATGTTCCCCTGGTGGGTTTCACTCAGGTACTCTGGTTTCCTCAGTCCAAAGACATGCAGCGTACAGTAGGGTGAATAATGTTTCAAATAATGCCCATAGTGTGTGTGTGTGTGTGTGTGTGTGTGTGTGTATGCATACATACATGTACTGTATGTATCAGGGTTTGACATTGGCACCCGCCCACCCGCCAAATGCGGGTAAAATTCGGCTGTGGCGGGTAATAACTTTAGTCTCACTAGCCACTTTGGCGGGTAGTTTATTCTTTGGTATGACAATATATTTTTGTTGAAGTTTTCTCTAAAGGCATCTGATATAATAAACGCATTGAAACGTTATATTACGCACGCGCATAAAACGCGCATGAATGTAATGAGGACATTTAATGCATTTCACACACGGGTCGTTTATGAACGATTCATTCTTTTTGAACGACTCTTTAACATGACTCAGATGAACGAGTATCTCGGAGAATGATTCGTTAATTTCCTATTGGGCACGCATGCGCAAAGCATCGCAAAACCTCCGTGTTTCATTCAGGTCTCGAGTCGTTCGTTCTTTTGACTCCTATAGACACTATGCGGTGCAATAGATTCAAAAGAACGAACGACTGGAAGATATGATGGTGAGTTACTCATTGTGTTTAATATGTCCTTAGTTGCATTGTAATATTTTCAAAATTTGTGTATGTAAACGTATTGGGGGTATTTTTATTGAAAACGCAACATTTTAATTTCTTTCTGATCAAATGAACGAAATGACTCAAAAAAAGATTCGTTCATTTTGATGAACGAGATTCAAAGAACCGAGTCACTCAAATGATGAACTTCCCATCACTAAAGTCTCTCTCACACACACACACACACACACACACACACACTTTTACTTCCTGTTTGGTATGTGTGTATCATTTCCTTAAAGGGCTATTGCTTCTCAACAGGATGAGAATGTTTGCCCCTTTCGCATAGGTTATTTACTGATTATATATAAAAAATTAATCACTATTAAAATCTATTTAGATTTTATGTTGAATGATAGAAAATTCATCAATTGATTGAATTACCTCACAATATAAAGTCAACACAACAAGACCAGAGTCCATTGTCCTAACTCAGAATTCTGATATAATAATACATAATGAATAATAATACCTGATAATAGTGCACATAATAACACACTAAAATGATAAATGTTTGTTCCTGTATTTTTAATATCAGAATGAGTTCAGTTGTACTGAATCTGTTATTTTTCAATTTCATGTGGTAAGATGCTTGAATTTAAGTTCAATAAGCAGAATATACTGTTCATGTTAGCATGTTTTTATATTGGGAGCAGTACTTAACAGTACTGAATACTTGACTACTACTATAGTGATACAGTGTATGCTGTCATTTATAAGTAAATCTAGATATAACAATCATTAACGTATCATGGTGAAGAAAAAACTGCGATTTTCTGGTAACAAAATTGTGACTAGTAAAAAGGCTGAATGGCGAGTGACTCCCGAAATCCACTAGCCACATTGGCCAGTGAGCAAAAAAGTTAATGTCAATCCCTGGTATGTATGTGTGTGCGTGCTGCATGTGCCCAGTGTTAAGCTCCAGCCCCGCCTCTCCTTTCCGCACACAGGATAAGTGGTATGGAAAATGGATGAATGGATGGGGTGGTATTCGAGGACCATGTCTTTTCAGAACACTTTAACTTGACCTTTCGTTCTGGACTTTATTTAAGACAGCACGTCTTCTGAGAGTAAAAGGCTTAAGAGAACCTGAGTATGTCAGATTTATACTTATTTTTTTTGTGTGTGTTTTTTTTTTATTTATAGAATACCATTGTTTAATATGGTTTTTGAAAACTGTTATGATGCAACAGCTACAGTAGTTCCATTCACCTGATTTAACTGTGGATTGCCAAGGTAGCCGATAATTAATGAAACTGCTCTGTACTGTATATCAACATCATAATAGTAAGCAAAAATAGAAGAAAAACTTTTGGCACCCTCTTTTCTTTCTTTCTTTCTTTCTTTCTTTCTTTCCAGAGTGCAACTCGTCAAGCCAAAACCAATCACACCAGCTCATTGCTACCTGATCACTATGCTTATTTAGAATATACATTGTAATGATTGATGCACTTTTGGATTCAACAGGTTGCTTTTTATATGAACATATGAGTCGAGGTGAAAGTGAGGAGTCTAGCATGAGAAATGAGAAGAGTGAAACGAGTGAGACAGGTCATGGGAGAGCCACTGTAGTGTTTACACAGAAACTCTGAGACACAACGGCCAAAATACCTCTTTTCCCCCCCTTTCTCACACTGGAAACACACACAGATCTGTTTAATCTCATTCTGTTGTTTCTTTCTCTCAGTAATGTGTCTGATTCACTCACAAATCATCCATCAGAAACAAGTGAGTGTGTGTAAGGAGATGACATTAACCAAGACAACACACACACACGCACACAAGTTCAGACACAGAAAAACCCCAGCATTGGACGAATTGTGGGATGAAAAAATGCAGACGAGTTTTTGGAGAAGTGTGTGAAGACGTTCCAGTGTGACACAGACACTTCATCATTTTATTCTACTGTATGTGTATGTGCTCGCATGTGTATGAGGAGGAGGAGTGTGATTTATGAAGTGTATTAAAGCTAGAAGCTGATGATGATTAGTGCTTGAAAATATCTGCTTAAATTTACCATATGAAAGCTTTTGACTTAAATCTTTCTCTCTCTCTCTCTCTCTCTCTCTCTCTCTCTCTCTCTCTCTTTTCTTTCTTTCTTGTCTGTCTGTCTGTCTGTTGTCTCAGTGACTGTAATGCATTTCCAGTGTGTGTTATAGTCTGAGAGTGTGTGTTAAAGTCTGGTGGGGGTGTGTTACATCATGCGCAATTGTGTTACAGTTTTCAGTGAGTGTGTTACTGCATGAATGTGTGTGTGACTGTCTGAATGAGGGAGTGAGGGTATCACATTATTAGAGAGTGTGTCTATACATGAGTGTATGTGGTAACACCTGAGCAAGTGTGTTACAGTCAGTACCATGAGTGAGTGTTTCTATCTTTCACCTCTCGCCACTGCCATCGTCAGGGGTCTAAAGTTTCGTCTGTCCCATTTTACTGAGACTGTCCTGGATCACCCAGGACATTTGATCACATCTCACACACACGCGCACACACACACACACACACACACACACACACACACACACACACACACACACACACACACAGGAATGCCACGAGAAATGAGAAAGAAAGAAAGAAGAGAGAGAAAGAGAGAGAGGAGTTGTTACTTATATAACTATAATTAAATATGTTTTTATGAGTATAAAACAAGATGTACATTCTCATAGTATATACATAATACAGTATATGTTCAGTAGATAGATAGATAGATAGGTAGATAGATCTTTTCTTTCCGCAGTCATATATTAGTGTACAGAATGTTTCAGGAGGAACTGAAACTCTTATCTCATGTTCTCATCTTTTAAATTCGCTCTCTTGTTTCTTTGTGCTGGCTTCAGAAACACTGCAATAAAAGAGCTTTTAACCCCAAAACCCCATTCCACCTGGACCAGAGCTCCATAAACCTTAAACGAGTAGAGAGGGGGGGGGGGGGCAGACAGGTTAAAAATGCAGGATCTTTTACACTCACATTCAGCTTGAGTGCTCGTGCAAAAGTCGTGTATCGTGTATCTAGTCTTCAAACGTCACATTGTGCTTTAAATGTTCAGTACACAGATAACACTGGCTCACAGCTGAGATCTGTCTCACCTTCATTTTCTTATCAAAATCCCATACTGACTCTGAGACATGTGTGGAGTGTTTGTGTGATAGGACCCGCTCTAAATTCTCTCATTCGTTATAAAAAATAATAATAAAAAATTAATGCTGTACCAATATAGTTTATTTACACAAACTTATGCGCTATTCTGCTTCATCTCCTTTTGACACCACCTCCTTTAAGCTTCTTTATCTCTTAACATTCAGCATTTTAACTGTAAGGGAACATCACCGCTAGTTAAATACAACATTGATTTAATCACTGTCCTCATTTAGCTGGTAATGGATTTCAATCGCACTCAAGTTAAATATCTGGAAAGAAGCCCAGGGGATACCTTAATTTGTCCTTCATGCAGAAACATATACAGTAACATTTATTTTAAAGAACCTACAGAGATTTGGGATTCCTACTTAGTAAAAAATATCCTGCTAGTTTTTTGCTTATCACAGCATGTCCTAAAGCATTTTTATTTTCATGTCATATCTACACTCATTGCATTTATTCTTAATATATTGCAATATTTTGTTAAGCACTTTTACTCACATTAGAACTTTGCAATGGTCAGCGGTGCGCTGGCCTTAACAGTGCCCACTATCATATACTGTAGTCTTGACTCTTGGGTATATGTCTTGCATACACTGTAAAAAATAAAAAGTTGACTTAACTTAAAAAGTTAAGGCAACCGGCTGCAAAGCAATTTTGTGGTTGAAGTTCTGAACCGTAGTCCTATGCCTTAACCACTGAGCTACCCCTGGCCAGCAATGTAGTTGTGCCTACTTGTTTCTTAAAAAACAAACTCATAATGATCAGTTTTATTTTTTACAGTGCAGGATGTGAAACCATTGAATAAAGAAATCAAAATATTAAGTTTCCTCAACTTGATTGTTTATATTTGTTTGACAAAATAGTAGTAAAATCCAGTTAAAAAGATTTTATAAGTAAATTCAACACTGTGCTCAAAAATACAGTATGTCCACCTAACATGGAATTTTAAATTGAGATTTTTTACAATGTATAGTCTTGTACTGTTTGCACAGTTGGCGGCGCGGTGGTGTAGTGGTTAGCACTGTCGCCTTGCACCTCCAGGGTCTGGGTTCGATTCCCCGGCCAGGCTCGATTCCCGTCTCTGTGTGCATGGAGTTTGCATATTCTCCCCGTGCTTGGTGAGTTTCCTCCGGGTACACCGGTTTCCTCCCACAGTCCAAAGATATGCAGGTTAGGCTAATTGGCGTTCCTAAATTGCCCGTAGTGTGTGTGTGCGTGTGTGTATGTGTGTGTGCCCTGCGATGGATTGGGATAGGCTCCAGGTCCCTCGCGACCCTGAACACAGGATTAAGCGGTATAGAAAATGAATGAATGTTTGCACACGTTTGCACACATGCCCTTTGCTTTGTGTAGTTTATGGTTCTTTTTAGTATAATTGTAGATATGTTTAGTCTCCTGTAATTCTGTGTTGACTTACTGGACTGTATGTAGCACCACGGTCCTAGAGGAATGCTTACTATATACAGTACTTTACCACTTTGATGTTTTTTTTTCTTCTTTTAACACTGCAATTTGTTGTTAGTAAGTATTTAAGTATTCTTACTTATTTTAAAGCAGCAATAAACAGTAATTCCATCATCAGTCTCTCTTTTTCTCTATCTGCACATTGACCAAAAAAAAAAAAAAAAACTTGTCATCTTAGGATGAAACCAAAAAAGTAAAATCTACTTTTCTGATGTAAAAAAAAACTTTAGGTAAGTGATTTAGAAAGTGATGACATATACAGACTCCTTCCATAAATGTTTAGGATCTGAACAATTAAACAAGTCTTGGTGATTCTTGGTGAAAAAGCTTTTTAAAAAAAAAAAAAAAAAAATAGAACGATAACACCATATCATGGCTGGTCTTGGTGTCCAATATGGTCTCATTGGACTCCAGTCCCTTCCAGTGCTGTCTCCAAACACTGAACAGATCACATGACCCTGTTCTGTGTGTTCTCCTTGATAGAGTTCCATATTTAACTCCTGATACTGCTTTGTTTATAGGGCAGGGGTAGCTCAGTGGATGTGAACGATGGTTCAGAAGATCCCAGGGTCAAACCCCACAACCACCAAGTGGCCACTGTTGGGCCCTTGAGCAAGGCCCCTAGCCCTCAATTGCCCAGATTTATAATGAGATAAAAATGTAAGTCGCTCTGGATAAGGGCATCTACCAAATGCCTAGATGTAGATCTTTGTGTTGCTAAGTTTCTCTTGTATGTTGTTTGCTCTGTAGTGTTCAATTCAGTTTTATTTGTATCACACTTTTCACAATTGTGAGTGTCACAAAGCAGCTTTACACAAAAAAAAATATGGAAATTTGTAAGTGAAAAATGTGTATGAATCAAAATGATTACTATTGTCTCCTAGTTCTTGCTTTGCTCAGGTTATGACTCCCTTTATGTTTTGACTCCCTGTCTCCATGCTTACCTGACAACATTCTGATGTCATTTGCAGCTATTATTTGCAGCTGCATTACTGTTACAGGTGTGGTTATAGAAAATGAACCTTTACCTTCTGACCAGTCACATTTTTGTGTCTGTACACAAAGACCTAATGTAGCATTATGCAGGAGGGGTGTTCAAGTCAATCCAAGACTTTTGATTATTTAGAATAACAGAACACAGTTATGAGAATACCTTTATTTATAAGGTAGTTATAAAACTTATTATAAAATCTTTATTTCTCAATATAATCCCCTGCTATACTTATGCACATATCCTAGTCTTTCACTAGTGAAAACATGCAAACTATCACATTTTCATTATGATTAGACTAGCTGTAGTTATGATTAGACTTTCTGCTTCATTTCTGAAACGCTGGCCTTGCAGGAACTCTTTTAATGGCCCAAACATGTAAAAATGACTTGGCGAAAAGTTACGACTTGTAGCAATAACTCCGCGCTGAGTTGCTGTGATGTGCAACTGGTGTTCGTAAATGATTGTGTGTACATTTCTTACAGACAGATGCATCTTTCCCATATGTTGGTAGCAAGATATCCATCAATTTTCAAGGATCAGGCATTCCACTTGCTGAATTATTACAGGAACAACTACAGTAAGTCCTGGACCACCTCTGCTGGGATCATCATTCATGGACATATGGGTTAAAATGTTTGAAGCATTCAAATGTTTTACTGCAGCTACTGTGCTTGAAAACCTCCCTAATTGTGAGAAATTTCATCACAAGTCCTGATTTGACTTGAATGCGCCTTGTATTTTGAATAAATGTGGTTTTCATGGTAAAGTAAATTTCCTGATTGTTGTCTGACTTCTACAGATATTGTCTACGAGTTCAGACATCTGATCAAACAAAGGAGAGCTCAATGTTTTTGCAGCTTCTTATTGCGTTTCACTGTCTAAAATGTAAACATAAAAACGCAGTCTCACGCTTCAGAAGACAGATGTGGGAATTATAAAACCCGATCCTCAGAGTTTGAGCCGGACTCTTATCTGAGCCGGGAGACTGTTTTCTCAGATAATGAAATCCCAGTGCAAACATGGAGATGATGGCTTTCTGTTTGTACAGCTTCACATTCCAGACGGTAAAATATCACACAGCAACCAGTGGCACGAAATATCTGACACGCTATATAGTATTAGCATTATGTATCACAAAAACATGATAGTGTTACAGGTTTAAAATGTCTGCCTACAGTGCAGCAACATCAGAGTATCAGAGTTACTGTATTCTCTTTACTGCATTCACCACAGCGCTGATTAATTCTGGACTGTAATTGGTCAAAAGGTGTTGATTTATTTTCTATAAAATAAATCATTACCACAGTGATACAGATGCAAATCACAGGTTTATATTAATGTGTTTGTTCTTGGTTGTTATTGTCAACCAGTGTTAATTCACAGGAAATAATCAACAACAAGATGGATCACTATCTCTGCTTTATCAGACCACCCTATCTGACACATTACAATGGTTGTCATATATACTTACATTTATATCATAAATACATTGGGCCTTATTTAAGCACTTACCTTAACAGTGGTAGCTTGGTGATGCTGGGAACTGAACTCATAAATATTTGATCACTAGTCCAACCTTTTAACAATTGGCTGCCCTGACATGTTAGTTTAGCCACATGTACATTCACAATAAGGAGTTTAATACATCATTTACTTTATTTATTTGATGATGTTAAATCAAATAGAAACACAGACTCAAATAAATTATAACACACCTGTCTGTTAGTTTTGCTGCGAACATTTACACACACACACACACACACACACACACACACACACACACACACACACACACACACACACACACACACACACACAAATAAAATACACTGCCAGAGTATACAATAAAAAAAGATAAATGTAAAGGTAAAAAAAATTAACATGTTAAAAGCGGCACAAAACATAATATTTTAATTATAAAATAATAAAAAAAGAAACAGCAAAAGTAAACGAATTAACATAAATAAAAATATAAATAACACTTGAACCAAACTAATTCTTTGTGTAAACAAACAAAGCTAATACATAAACTCCATAACAAATAATCAATTTATTAATAAAAGATATAAAACATTATTTGACCTAGAAATGAAATGCTTATTTCCTTCACATTTATTCACATTTTATTTGCATTTTAGTATTGCATTATGTTACAATTTTCTGTCATCGCTATTAATTGTGGAACTTTAGATTCCTTTCTTTCCTATGTTAGTTACATTTACTTAATCTGTGTATTATTTTAATGAAGGAAAGAAACATGAATCATTTATGCTAAAATAACACAAACAAAATAATTAATAAAAAATAGAAGTAATACATTTTTTAAAAGATAAATTCACACCCAGACTTTCTAGTTTTAGGTCTTTAGCTATAAAAAAAAATAAGGTTCTCTTTTACCTTGTAATCTGCTTTTCTGTCACTACTATGAGGAAGTAGTTATTACGTTTGGTGTAATTAATCCCTCTAAATAAAAGCCTGTGCAGCTCTGGGATCATTTCTTTTCTCCATGAGAACACTTTGCATGATGGGAACGTTCGCTGTGCAGACGCTGGATGTTTCCCTTGGGGTTAAGTCCCACAGTGGGGTAATTAGGGAAAGTGAAAGGGGCAGAAAGTGGACAAGAGGGCCTTGTTCATGCTCTGACATTGAGATGAGATCATTTCAGTGAAACCTCCTACGTGTAGCAGCCACTCAAATTCAAGTGAATAGTGATATTGCGGCTAAAATCATTATTGGATATAAATGAATAAGATAAGTGCACAAATCAGCAAAATGTCTCCACAATAATTTTTTATTTCTTTGTATTACTGTATATTACAATAGATAAGCTCTAAGAGTGAGTTTGTAGCTGCTGAGAAAAGAGCTGGTCACATTGGTTTATTTGGTGTGTTTCAGTAAGTAAGATATCTAAGTAAGATATTTATTTAAAAGAATAATATATTTTGTGTCTTACAGCACTAGTGTATGTTTAAGTTATAATTTAACTAGAGTAATAGTATCGTAAAAGTGCAGTACAGTACTGTATGTTCAAATTTCATACTGTAGGTGAAGCCTTCACATAGCCAGAGCAGAAACTGCCCAATTAGGAAGTAAAAGAGGTTTTATAATGACATAAAGGCTGACATTTTGCTCTGATACACATACATCATTTGTTTAGATTAGTGAAATATAGAATTCATATGAATAAAGAATAATAATGATACTTAAAAGAAAAACTTAAGAGAAGTACTGATAATTAACAAATGGTAAAATATATATTCCATTCAAACCCATTAACCCATCTAGGAACTGTGGAGACCAGTGGTGATTACCAAGATGATTACCACTGTATTTATTCCCATTGTACAACCATGGCAGGACAAACTATACATTATATATACTTAATTTTACTTATTAAGCACACTTTATTATTAATATTAATTTAAATTAATTTGTTTAAAATATAAATATCATGTACAGTAGATTAAGAGAAAGATGTTACAGGAATTTGGAGTAAAGACTTGGGCTGAAACTTTTTTGCAGTGATTCTCCATCATTAAACATATTTTTAAAAGATGATGAATAAACAAACAAACAAATAAATGTGTGTGTGTGTGTGTGTGTACTCCCACCATTATTTTACATAATACATTGTTTAACTTACAAAAGCAGATGAGTTTGAAAATCAGATGAGGATGACAACATCAGAAACATTGAACATGTCTTAACTTGTCAACTACGCTTGGAGTAAAGACGAAAAAGAAAAAAGTAATGAAATTGTATTGAATCAAAGCATGGAAACCAACACACACACGCACGCACGCACGCACACACACACACACACACACACACACTGATACAAACAGCTTTAACAAGGCAACATGTTGAGTGTAAACCTATTGAGGAGCTTCCATGGGAATGAAGCCACTGATGTGGTTATTACATCAGCATGTCGAAGCAGTGTGTGTTATATAACCAGTGTGTGTGTGTATGTGTGTGCATGCGTGCGTGCGTGTGTGTATGTGTGTGTGCATGTGTGTACTGTATGTGTGTGTGCATGTGTGTGTGTGTGTGTGTGTGTGTGTGTTATAAAACAATGAAACTATCTCTGTGGTAGCAGGCAGTGCAACGCAATTTGCTGCAATACATCATGTGAAACATGGAGACGAGCAAATCTGTCCAGGAAAAGCTTCAGTGCTCAATGTCCTCCTCCTCCTCTTCAGCCTTCATCCTTCTCTCTCTCTCTCTCTCTCTCTCTCTCTCTGTCTCTGCTCTGGGCGAGATAAGGGCCTGGAGGCTCTGGGTTCAGGCTTAACATAATCCCTTCTTCCTATCCTGAAAAAAAGTATTGGAGCTCAACTGCATGAGAATAGAAAGAGGGAGATGAAGAGGAGATGTGAGGGACAGAGAATAGTTTTGGCCAGTGTTTTACATTTACACTTGTTTATTGCCATCAATAAATGATTTAGTTTATTAGAGCAAAGATGATTTAGTGCTCAAAGATTAAAAATGTTTGATGATTTATTGAAACAACATTTAATCAAGAGTTTCCATTTGAGCATTCTCCAATTTAACAAATAATTAACAGCGTTTAAAGCCGCAGTGAGTTTTTTTTAGTGCCCTCTGTTGCTTAAGTCTCACACTGCATTAAGAATTTGCAGTAAAAACAGCGATATTCCCTTACCCTTTCCACAATTTGCGGTGTCTGTTAGCTCACTCTGTTCTCTCCTGTTCTTTTTCTTTTCTCATTAATTTTCTTATTTTTTTACAGAAAATCCTGAAAAATTGTAGGTTTTTTGTCATGGTAACATTATAACAATTACTGTTTTTGTTATATCCACTTCTGCCTGCTGCAGAACAAGGGCAGGTCCAGGCACCATTGTATGCCAGGTGCTGTATGGTGGTAAATTACTGTAATATACATTTTTTTTAATGAATCACCTAAAAGTTAAATTATACAATGTAAATTGTAATTTACAATTTTAAATCTGCCAAAAGGTGAACATTCAGCAGAAACACCATGGCTACTGAAAAACATGATGGTGGTAGCATAATATTTGCAGGTGTGCGTATGTGTCTGTACACACAGCACTGTATAACATTCCAGACTGCACCTTTAATGCAGTGCTCTGTGACGCCTAGGATACTGGAATCTGATACAGGCACATGATTAAACTCTACGTTCATCATCATACAGCGAGCCAAGACACTGATCTTCACCATTCCCCTGCTGCATTCATCATTTTGAGAAATAAATAAAAATAAATCAGTGTGTGTGGCTCTTTGTAAAATCGCATTATCCTCCGTGAACACACTTGCTTTCTGTACCTCATAAATATATATAGCCGCATAACAAAGGTAATAATGAACGCCTCGAAATGATCGCTCCGCCTCGTCAGCACTTTCCAGCTCAAAAAACTCATTTCAAGTGGAACGGCTCCCGACAACCACTTCTCGATTTACACATTCAGTTCCTTTCAGGACTCATGACTTCAGAATATGTCTTTCGCCGACATCTTCCCACTTTGTGTGAAGAACTTTTTTTTTTTTACTATGGTGAATTCTTTTATAAGAATTAGAATTTTCTAAGATTAGGTCTGTGGTCAGCGCTTGGCTCTATGGCTGTGTCCTATTCACAGAAAATTTCATTAAGTGAGTGGCGCTTTGGGGAAGTGTTTAAATTCTTCTACGGGGCAGTGCAGCTAAACTTTAACTTCCCCTTGAAACACATTACCTGTGTTTATAATGACATATGTGTGATGTGTTTCGTCATGCGTTTTACCTTTGATGTGTTTTATTTGTTGGTTGCTGCTGGATTTGTTATTATTTGCATTGCAAATAATTTGACTCTGAGTTATAGCAGAGACCCGGCTCATCTACTCAGTGATGTACTGGATGAGGAGTGTGATGGTGCTGATGGCAGTGTTAACATGAAGCTCTGTTTGAACAGGGAGTACGGGGGGGGGGGGGAAAGGTGAGGGAGCTGGACAGACTGAGAGGCCAAAGTGCCGTTGCATCTCTAGAGATGAACCAAGGGTGAAATCATACTGCACCAATATGAGCCGCTAGTCAAATGGTATTATAAGGAATATACAGTAGGGACTGGTTAACCAAAGTGAGTTCACAAGTCCAGAAAAAAAAGATATAATAACATTGTGGTGTTGAAGAGCACTACAAATTTCTGACAGGCTTTTCTCACGTACACCATACTCTGTGCCATTTTATTAAGTTAATTCTAACTTTCACACTTTAACCAACTTAACTACTGTACTCTTGTACTGCTGTTGCTATAGTAATGTCCTGATTGCCAGAGAGCTCTGTTCTTTTTCTTTTCTTATTAATTTTCTTTTATATATATATATATATATATATATATATATATATATATATATATATATATATATTTTTTTTTTTTTTTTTTTTTTTTTTTTACATAAACCCTAATGTTCCACTAATAATCAAAATGTTAGCACAATCAGAATAAAAATGCACCATGTAAACAGCTTTGTTGGAACAGTCTGAAGCCGATCCAGACCTTGGAATCCATTTAGTAGGAAAATGTTAGCCATGAAAACACTTCTCTCTTTTTCGAGTAAACATGCAACTTTTGTGCAAATTTACCCCATGTGGGGGTAACATTAGGTGACGTAATGAAGTTTTCCTTCAAATCCTGATCATTAATAAATAACTATGTGAGAAGAACTCAGTCTTTGCTTCTAACTTTCGAACATCTACTGGCTTCTCATCTTTAGTGGAGGAAAGGGCACTGATTCGAACACATTTCACACATAATCAAATCTTATTTTCACAGCTATCTTAAGGCACATGGCAGAATCTGATGAAAAAGATGGGAAACGAAACCTAACCTCGAGGTTGGTTAAAAACTTTTTCTCCTCGTACATTTTCAGTAGATTAGATGCATCAAAGTCGGTACAACCATTTTACACATGTGAAAAAAGCTCTCTTTCGATAAACTGCTTAGAGCATGTAAACACATCTTATTGAATCAGTGTCATTGTAAACAGTTAAGTTGGAATATCTAATTAAATGATTTAAATGTAATTGCAGAAACATTGTCAGTACAAACATAGCTAGTGACTGATTTAGAAAAAAATATTTTCATAAAGAAGAAAAAAAAACTTGAGTGGATAGAAGTGGATTTATTCACACATGAGTTTGGGGATGTAAATTGGCTAATAAGAGAACTGAGCTGAGTGGAGGTGTGAGATAGTGGGAACTGTTATCACAGTGAGAAAAAGGATTTAAAAAAATTAAATAGAAAACTTGCAGGTCAGTGTGTGCTAGAGATAAAGGAGCAATTTCACTCAACGCTCATGTTATCCACTTTACAAATGAAGGAAGACAGACAGGCAGGCAGACACAGAAAGTTAGGAAGGCAGGAAAGCAGGGAGACAGACACAAAGGCAGGCAGACAGACACAGAAAGTTAGGCAGACAGACACACAGATAGATCGACGAATGACGGACAGCCTGGCAGACAGACAGACAGACCTATTGAAAGATAGACAGGAAGGTAGGCGGACAGACAGACAGAAAAACAGGCAGACACACAAACCGGCAAACAGGCAGGAAGACAGACAGACTGGTGGTCTGACTGCCTGTCAAGAACTAGACTATAAAGCAGACATCAAATTACACAAAATCTATTTGTGTCTTACATAAATAATAACTAAAAAAGGGTGAAATCTGTGAGATATTGTTGTCATTTCACACAAAGAGACATTACACATTAAACCAAAGTGATTTTTGTATCACATGATTGATGTTAGCCAATCAGAACACACTTCACTTAACTTCTAAGTTTGCTTTGAGTAACATAATTGGACAAAATAATAGTATTTTCTTTTCATAGATGAAGAAAGAGCGAAAAGGACAAGCATTTCTGAGGTTACAGTATGTGATTATTTCATTCATCTCTTCCAAAACACTCACATACGCGCGCACACACACACACACACACACACACACACACTGAGAGAGAGAGAGAAATGCTTTACCATTTTTCCTGCACTCTAAATAAAAAGGACTTGCTTTTTATTTAAAGATTTTTTTGCTTTCGTTTATCAGACCACACAGTGCTGTTCTTTCTGGAGCAATGCTGTGATTTTTTTTCTTTTTGTGATAATAAATAAATAAAAATGTGAGCGAAACTTTTTTGTGGGGAATTCTTTGAAGCAACAAAGGCAAGAGGGAAATTTAAAGAGAGGGAGAGAGAGAGTTATAAAGGTGAATTAGAACAGCTATAACAAATGTCTGTGGCTTTGGCAGAAGACTTCCATAAACACCTCACTGTCATTACTGAACAAGGAAACACCTTCAAACCTGTAATTATGGAATTCCAGAAACGTCATCCCATAGCCAAATCCAAGCATGTTAACATAATGCTCTGTATATCATATGCCATTAACACACCCAGAACAAGGCACTGCATAAAATAGTTTTATTTATTTAAAACAAAGGTGTTGAAATAAATTCTTACATTAGTAAAAGTAGAAAAAAAGCTAGTATGTATGGCTTTTTGTTATGGCATGTTTAAAGTAGAGGTGCAACCATACTTTATTTGTATTGCATCATGTCAGCACAAAAATCTGGCTTTTTTTTTGTTTGTTTCTTTTTGATTAAAAAAATTATCTATTTGATCAGTTTGAATAACTGAATAACCATTCTGGGATGCGTTTCCCGTACAACTATGTAGCTCTTTGCTTAACCACCATGGTACGATGCAACGTTGAAGAAACTAACTAACTAGTCACAAGTGTTTCCCAAAACCATAGTACCTGTGTCGCACTTCCATGGTTAGAACTATGTTGGTTTAATCTGTCGTTCTTCCTCTTCTTCGATACAATGGCGGAGTAGTGCCATAGGCACATATCGCCCCCTACTGTGTAGTGTGTTTATTTTCTCTCTCTCTCTCTCTCTCTCTCTCTCTCTCTCTCTCTTCGGCTCGCATTCAATGCGCTTTCGCAGTGACGTAACGTAGAAGTGGTGTAATAATGTCACAAACGCAACATTTAAATTTTTCAATATTTCATTTGAACTCATTTTTTATTTGGTATTGATACATCAGTACAATTTAAATAAAAAGAAATTATGGGTTTTGAAAATGCTGGGATTGTGTTGTGAACACCTGTTACCTATTTTGCTCAATATAATGTCCTATATAAGTCCCTTTACATACAGCCATGATTTAATGAGAGTTGGCGTGAAAAAATGACACGAAAACCACAATTTACTAAAAAAAAAAAAAAAAGAGCTTGCAGTTCTTAAAAAACACAGTTACAAATTCGGACAAAGAAAATTGGAATGAAATCGCACAAAAAATGAATGCTTCTGGGAATGGGTATGAGAGAAGCCCAGAGGAAGTCAGAAACAAGTGGAGGGAGTTTGCAAGTGTGACCAAACAAGCAAACAAGTTTTTTTTTTTTTTTTTTACAGTTTGGATCCTGTATTTTTTTGTTTGTTTGTTTAAATGAATTTCGAATGAACTTGTGTTAACAAATATTTTGTTTATTTGTATGTATATTATTATTATGTATATGTTGAATACGTGAACAGTACAGATAACATTCATTATAAGTGAAAACCTCTAATATACTACTACAAATATTGTTATGAGACATTTCTCTTTGGGTATGTTTAAAGATACTCACTTAAAAACTCACATTTTCTTCGCACAAACGAAACCAAGGCTGTGTTCCAACCGGCATAAATAATGATTCCGTAGGGCACTTCGAAGGGAGAATAATTGCGATGGTACCGCTGTTATATCGTTTAAACTGAATTTGTAATCAAAATAATCGAAAATTTAATAACCTAATATCTGAGCACCAAAACATTAAGTTTTCCAAATCGCTCAAAGTGGTTGGGAAATTTTTTAGAAACTAATAGGGCGTAGGGTCGTTAACTGTGAATAGAACACACCCAGCCGCGGCAAGGAACTCTGCTTCTAACCACAGGTCGAAGGCTGTAGTTCCAACCACGTAAGTTTGCGACGCTGTTTGCGAATGTTCGTTTGAACTATGGTTTCGGGAAACACCTAGTTGTTGAACTATGTTGGTAACGACGGAACTTGCGACCATAGTTGGCTAACGATGCTTTTGGGAAACGCACCCCTGGCTGGTTCCTCTTTTTTTCCCAAAACGACAGTCGGTTCATTTCCATGATGGCCAGTTAGTAATTAGTAACCACAGCGTCTTGAGGGTCTTTTTTTCCCTGTCCTGTCTTCTCTCTTATTCTCTACCAGAAACTCCCCACTAAACATTGGACGTCGGATAGACGTGCAGATCATGTCTATATTGGGTCCGTCGGTCCATGACCAATTCTGGACGTCTATTCGACGTCCAAACTAGGTCCACTATTTGGACGTCCAACCATGACCCAACTTGGACGTCCAAAATAGGTCCACTATTTGGACGTCCAACCATGACCCAACTTGGACGTCATTTTGACGACCTAATCTATCTTATTTTTTTTTGGACGTCATTTTGACGTCCAAACTAGGTCCACTATTTGGACGTCCAACCATGACCCAACTTGGACGTCATTTTGACGACCTAATCTATCTTATTATTTTTTGGACGTCATTTTGACGTCCAAACTAGGTCCACTATTTGGACGTCCAACCATGACCCAACTTGGACGTCATTTTGACGACCTAATCTATCTTATTTTTTTTTGGACGTCATTTTGACGTCCAAACTAGGTCCACTATTTGGACGTCCAACCATGACCAAACTTGGACGTCATTTTGACGTTCAACATTTGACCTAATCTGACCAAAGACATATATATATATATATATATATATATACATTTATACAATATATACATTTATACAATATAAAATAAAAACACAAATAACTTGATTATAGGCTTTAAATAAAATTAAAACTGTTAAAGGGAAACAGGAAAATGTAAAAAAGAAACATATTGTGGTGTGGGCGGGGCAGCGGCTGACGACCATCATGCTTTGCGGCGGGTTGCTGTACGTGTGGTCACCGTGATGAGGAAATGTGTTTGGGTTAATGGCTTCGGCCAAGTTTAGGTGTATTGAGTATGTGTGTGTGAGAGATTTGTTGAATGTGTTCCGGTTCATGCTAAGGCTGAATTGGGTTTGGTTCTCTAGTGATTGCGTTTCTTTTCCCGTGCGTGCTGTGGTGAGTAAAGTACTTCCAGCCATTTGCATTGGGAAGCAATCAGTCCAACTCGTCTCTCCATGATAGCGAGCGTGATCAAAGCGGAGCGGCGAGTTGAAGGTCGCGGGGCGGAGCCCAATGGTGACGCTGCGCAAGTGCCGGGGCAAGCTACAGCGCCCTCAGCCGCTTTGGTGGAGTTAACATTAGACGTCGGAAAAAAGACGTCGCCTGGCGTTACAAAACAACCCCATCAATGGACGGAAATTGGACGTCCAAAAATGACATGAAAAAGACGTCACTACGACGTCAGAATTAGACGTGCGGTAGACGTCGAAAAAAAGACGTCGCCTGGCGTTACAAAACAACCCCATCTATGGACGGAAATTGGACGTCCAAAATGACATGGAAAAGACGTCGCTACGACGTCACATTGCGCAGTGGGTCTGAGAACCTTTCTGGCAAAAAATATCCTTCGGTTTATATCTGTATTCATATCCATATGGAACACATCATCTGTTTCTCCTGAATAATGTATTCGTATTGGGTTACAATGCTAATGTAAATATAGCCAGTGAATCATTAGATTGGGATTTTCCTCATTGTCTTATCAGGTTGCGTGTTGGTATACAAAGTTTGCCTGCACATGCATCCTTGTTTCACTGTGAAAATCAAAGTTAAGATAAAAACCTTAACATTCTCTCTCTCTCTCTCTCTCTCTCTCCCATTTCCCATTTGCTTCTTTTATTCTTTCTTTTATTATCATGATTGACATCTGAATGCTCACAATTTTCTGAGCCGCAAAAAGCCTGATCTGGGGTGCGTTTCCCAAAAGCATCGTTAGCCAACTATGGTCGCAAGTTCCGTCGTTACCAACATAGTTCAACAACTAGGTGTTTCCCGAAACCATAGTTCAAACGAACATTCGCAAACAGCGTCGCAAACTTACGTGGTTGGAACTACAGCCTTCGACCTGTGGTTAGAAGCATAGTTCCTTGCCGCGGCTGGGTGTGTTCTATTCACAGTTAACGACCCTACGCCCTATTAGTTTCTAAAAAAAAATCCCAACCACTTTGAGCGATTTGGAAAACTTAATGTTTTGGTGCTCAGATATTAGGTTATTAATTTTTCGGTTATTTTGATTACAAATTCAATTTAAACGATATTACAGCGGTACCATCGCAATTATTCTCCCTTCGAAGTGCCCTACAGAAGCATTATTTATGCCGGTTGGAACACAGCCTTGGTTTCGTTCGTGCGAAGAAAAGGTGAGTTTTTAACTGAGTATCTTTAAACATACCCAAAGAGAAATGTCTCATAACAATATTTGTAGCAGTATGTTAGAGGTTTTCACTTATAATGAATGTTATCTGTACTGTTCACGTATTCAACATATACAGTGCACAAAGTGTTAAGCACTAAGAAATTGTAAAATTTATGCACTACCATAGTGTAAGCCTATTTAAAATATTACTCAATATATATTCAATGAATGTACACAAATAAATCAACAAACTGGGGTTTGGGCACTGGCTGGGAATCGAACCCGGGCCGTCCACACGGTAAGCAGAACAGCTACCGCTGAGCCACAAGTTGGTCACACCTGCAAAGTCCCTCCACTTGTTTCTGACTTCCTCTGGGCTTCTCTCATACCCATTCCCAGAAGCATACATTTTTGGTGCGATTTCATTCCAATTTTTTGTCCGAATTTGTAACTGCAAGCTCTTTGTTTTAGTAAATTGTGGTTTTCATGTCATTTTTTTCACGTCAACTCTCATTAAACCATGGCTGTATGTAAAGGGACTTAATAGGAAATAATATTGAGCAAAATAGGTAACAGGTGTTCACAACACAATCCCAGCGTTTTCAAAACCCATCATTTCTTTTTATTTTAATTGTACTGATGTATCAATACCAAATAAAAAATGAGTTCAAATGAAATATTGAAAAATTTAAAATGTTGCGTTTGTGACATTATTACACCACTTCTACGTTACGTCACTGCGAAAGCGTATTGAATGCGAGCCGAAGAGAGAGAGAGAAAAAATAAACACACTATACAGTAGGGGGCGATATGTGCCTATTGCACTACTCCGCCATTGTATCGAAGAAGAAGAAGAACGACGGTTCAAACTAACAAAGTTCTAACCATGGAAGTGCGACACAGGTACTATGGTTTTGGGAAACACTTGTGACTAGTTAGTTATTTTCTTCAACGTTGCATCGTACTATGGTGGTTAAGCAAAGAGCTACATAGTTGTACGGGAAACGCACCCCTGTTCAGTACCGCAGGGCAGCTCGGGTCAAAGGTTAGAGGTGACACTCCATAGACTGCAGCATTCCCATAAGAGGAAAGTGGAACAATAGAGAAAATGGACACCTTTATTTTTAAATAATTAACTGAAATCCGGCCTGGACATTTTGACATTTGGAAGTTGGTACTGAAATAACGTTGAGTTTTTGTTTCTGTCAGACAGAGAACAGTCTCACCTTCTGATTCTTACTGAAAAAGTGTGAGGACCAAAACAGTGTCATATTCCTCATCAGATAAAAGGTCAGCAAGACACTTGGCCGCCTCTCTCTCTCTCTCTCTCTCTCTCTCTCTCTCACACACACACACACACACTGTGTGGACTCGAGTGTTTTTCTCTCCACTTCATTACAGTTAACAGGGCTGGGCTGCTTTTACATTGTCACTCACATCCATGCTGATTTTCTTCAACTTATTATTTTACATGAATTCTTACAGTTGACTTCAACACAACTGTGGGTATTCATGACTTCATTACATTATCAAGCTTTCATATATTTTTATTGCATTAATGTGTTTTTTTAGCTGCCACAAGGCACTAGCTAGATAGTCATAGGGAAGTGTTTTAAATCTCAGTAGATTTTCAGCTTGGTTTCCATGATTACAGAACCTCCTCAGATTGGTGTGATGGCATCAAGATTTTGGACAACAGAATAGTTTAGTTAAAACTCAAAAGTCAGCTGTACTTCTTTAAAAGTGTGTAGCATCATTTAACAATTATCTGACAATTAATTAAGGGTGTCCTAAACCCTACGCCATAAACACTGCACCTTCAAACTTGCACCCTAAAGTATACCGATGGTTAACAGTCTAAGAGCCTATGGTGAGTACGCTAAACCCTACACCCTACACCATTAGTTCTACCACAACCTACAACAGTTTTGTCGCCCAATCCTGCACCATAAACCATATACCCTGAACCCGGCACTAAAGTGAGTCCCTAAAGCCTGCACTCTAAGTTTTACAACCTCTACCATACACCCTACATCACCCTAAATCCTGTACCCTAAACCCTACATCCTAAATCCTTTACCCTAAACCATCCACTCTATAACATTAACATCGCTCACCTTATCATACCATAGCTCATGTCTGTACACCCTGCTCCCAAAGGTCTGAAGGCTAAATCCTAAACCCTACATCCTAAATGGTGCACTCTAGACCCTAGACTGATCACCCTAAACAGTGCGCACAACATCATGTATATTACACCCTAAAAACTGAACTCTCATCCTTCGTGCACTATTCAATGTTATCCATTGTGTTTATTCTTCAGTTGTATACGCTATTGTGTAATGTTTCTTGCTTAGTTTTATTCAGTGTTGTGTATTGTTTGTTGTTTAATTTTGTGATATGTTGTGTACAATAACCATATAATATATATTATGATTAATATAATATATTATTATACCATATTACAAGAATGACCATATAATATATATTATAATTAATATAATATATAATTATAATTAATTAATGTGCAATAGTGTGTTTATGATTTCTGTGCAGCTGGTGAACAAAAGAAAGAAAAGACTCATTAAAATGGGAATAATGTTGTCAAATGAGTGTCTAAATTTAGTTTTAATTTGTCGTGTTATAATGGAACGGATAATTTTTATAAATTTGTCTCAGCGGTGCACACAGACATTTAAATTAAAAGTTCATGCAAGAAAAAAAGAGAAAAGCTCACAAAAAACAAGAAAGTTTTATCAATTTATTTATTTTTACGGACTTAAAAAAAAAATTATTTTCATTTGCACTAATAACCCCAGCAGGTCACTGATTCCAAAACAACAAAACTCTTAATTTCTCATTTATTATGCTTCAGGCCAAAATGCTATCATCTAAATGAAGACTGATGGCAGCAGTGATGCACTCTGCCATTATACACCTGATAAACTGTGTCACCGTCTTTCACCCGAGTGACCGTCCTGTTCAGATGAAACTATAATGCACACAACTCAATTACATCACACACACAAACACACACAGGATAGATCAGAGAGCAGATGTCCTCCACAGCTTTATCACATTAGCGATATTAGACGTGATTACATCTGCCTGGTCTGAGGAAGTGGAAGTCATGTTTAAATGCAGTAATGGAGCACAGCAACTGTCCACCTTTACAAGTAATATGTTTGTGCAGGAGTTTTGATTGATTAAATTAGCGTTGGTAGAGTTGTTTTGCTTCAATATTATCACAATATTCAAATAGAGACAAATTCCTCATTTAACTGGATGTGAAATCCTCCAGTTACACTGAGAGATGCTAAAACTCTAGTTAATTCTTTAATATTTTATTGAGAAAGATCAAAAAAGCAAACACAAAAAGAAAATATAAGAAATGGATGGAATTCTCTGCTCTCATTAAAACATGAATAGAGCACTGACGGTGTTATGCCACATTAATTTTACAATAAACTGAAGCTGTCTGGGATCACAATCAGTGATCTTGTGGATTGGTTTATTCATCATGTCTTACAGATGGGAGTACTGCTGAAAGCAAAAATACAGTTTCAGAGCTTCTTGTACCTCTCTCTTAGTGTTAAACAACATTTTAATTTTCATTTTTCCGGGAAAAAATAATAATAAAAAATTAGGACTCATCCTGTACTAGTCTTAATATGTTTGTATATCTCATATACTGTATATAGTACAGAATATATACATCCCACGCTGTATATCGCAGCTTGTTAGCAGTAAACATTGCAAATTAGAGTATTTTTCATGCCACACTTCTGTTTTCCTGTGAGAATGAGTATTTAACATATATTAATGTGGAATATTGAAGATGGCACTTTATTGGCTTTTGGAGAAGTGTTTTACAAACCTGCCAAAATTTTACAGTCTTATCCTAATGGAGAACATGCTACTAGCTTTAAACACCATCTATATCAATAAGAGTCAGTAATATAATTTTATCTACCATTTAGACACATCAGATGGCTTCCAGCGATGATGCTCTCTGTCACCATCAGCACCAGAATCATTAGAAATTGGCTTGGCTAAAATGGGCACCTGTTAGGTCTCAAATTGATAAATGAACCACTATATCTACAGTATAAGCTGTGTTTTTCGATATATAGAGAGAGATACAATCATGGTGTCAGAATCGTCTGTAGTTTATTCCCAGGACAAAGTGGTAGAAGTTCTAAGTCATTTCCTGATTAAAGAACTGTTACTACAACAAAGAGCCTGAGTCATTCTTATGTTCTATAGAAATCCTGGACGACAAACTGTCTGAAGTATTGTCATGTATGGACTGTGGAATAGCTCAGAAACAAAGAAAGAGGGAAGCATGGGAAAGTTAACACCATCAGAGGAAAATTTCTGAAAACTCTAACAACACCTGTGGGTGCAAGTGGTGAGACATCCTGCACAGCTGAAAAAACACCCTCAATAATCTGTTCACTATTCTCCATATTTAGCTAGCTCACTAAACTATAGTCAGGTTTGTTTATCTTGGGCAGGGGTGTGTGATGGTGTAATTGTAAATAGGTCAAGCACTTCAATGTGCCATCGCTTTACTTTTTTTTTGTTTAAATGGAAAGCAACAAACAGAATCTAATCACAGCTCCAAAGATATTTCATGACAACTTAAATACAAAAACAGAGTCCACATTAAGATGACCATTAAGTTTCCACTTTGTACTAAAAAATATTGAAAAATGCATTGAAAATTGAATTGAAAATGCATTGAAAAAAATTGTATTTGTCAGGTTTATAGTTTTTCATAGCCACCTCCGTGTCAGGTTCTCAAAGCGTATACTGTAGCATGTTGTCACTAACTAAGTTCTTCCTGTGTCTTGCTTTGGCCACTTCCTCACCAGGCTTTTTTTGAGCATATTCCACAAAAGCATATCAGTGTCACATACAGTAAAGGGAGACAATATAATGTCCTTAATGGTTTCTACTTTGTTCCTGCAAAGTACAGTATGCACCAAAATATACAGTACTAAAATGAAAAGACAAACAATATTACGATGTTGTCATCTGTGGGTTTATTCTTCTTTAACATTCTGACAAGTAGGAATCAGGTGGTGTATGAGCAGGGGAATGGGACGGATATGTGAAGGAATTGTTGTGTGATGGCGGGTTAACTTATTAACCATCCAGATAATGTATTATTTGAGAAAGTCATGGTGCTACTTATTTGTTACTTGTTACTTAGCTGTTGTAATTACACTTGTAATTAAATTAAAATTATTATTTACATTGATGCTCAGTTTTTAAAATTATTTGTAAGGGTATCTATTAAAGGCAGAGCAGTGAAGTTCTGTAGCAGTAAAAATGTACATTGCTAAAAGCGCTATACAAATTTCAATTAACATGCTAGTTAGCTAAACATTTTACTGTATAATGTTAGTCATAATATAGCAAAGAACTTTTTCCCTAGTAACAATCAATAAATTCATGACAGCGCGAACACATAAAAACTGGGCACAACACCACAGGCACCTGCTCACTCTCACACACACATACACTTGTTAGGCCTCGTTCTAGTCCACACTCCAGGTGACTAGCCAGCATGTCTTTGCTAATCTAATGAAAATGTGGTAATATAATGAAAACGCAGTACATTTGGTTCCCCATTCCCCAGGAGGCGCTCTCCCACAATACACCAACCGCTGAGAGGTCAGGGCCAAGTGTGTGTGTGTATGAGTGTGCGTGTGTGTGTGAGTATTCAGCTAAAGCTAATGTAGCATAAATATCATGCAGGCAGATCAGTGGCTCCCCACAGTTCCACACAAAACTGTTTGACAGCAGCAGTGATGATGGTACGCTACGGCCGAGTCACACACTCCAGTCGGCTCTGAAAAGTTGGCATCGTTCACTCACACACACACACACACACACACACACACACACACACACACACACACACACACACACACACACACACACACACACACAAAGAGCAAGATAGTGGTTAAGTTCTAATGGCACAGCCATGACCTATTTATATATAGATTTTTAAAGTCTGATAATATCTAATGTCTTATGGTTCAAAATTATTAAACTAATGATAGCTAATTATTCTAAAAATGCATAGCCAAGTTAACCAATTAAGAACCTTATTAAGAATATGTAACTGGCAAAAAAAAAATGTAAACAAAAAATGCTCGCTATACAAAGCTAGACCTCAGTAACAGTTAACAGTGTGAGTCCAAAAGAAAGACAGACAGATAAAGACAGAGCGGCAGATAAAGAGACAGATAAAGACTGACTCATAGATAATACACTGACAGAATAGCCAATGAGAGCGCTAGCTGTCATGCAGTGATTTATGCCAATTTATGCAAATTATTTTACTTGCTATATTTTTTCTGTTAAATGCTAATTGATTAGAGTAACAGAAGAATTTAAGTTTACCACGTTCCTACACTCTGCTCTGGAATTTGGATCTAAATAATGATGTGAAGTTGTAGGACAGGTGAAGGTTGATGATGATTAGCTACTGTATCTCATGAAATGAAAGACAGTTCCCAAAGGAGCGCTCATATTTTCGAGCTTGGATGTTCTTTACATCACGGGGTGGGTTCTTTTAACACACAGTTCTCCTGCCCTCGCTGCCCTGCTGCTGTTTTATTAGAACCTCAGTCCCGCTGCGCCCCTGAATTATGTGTGTGTCATGTCTCTGAAGTGCTCCATATTTCCTCTCCCAGAGTTCAGGATTAAATTTCCCACACAGGGCTGTAATGCCGCATAGGCCCAGTCCTGGGACAGAGACGCTCACCGCCATCTGTCCATCACCGGCATCACCCGAATTATACATTTCATATTCAGGGAAGGAAAAAATATAATTAAAAAAAATAATAACAACTGATAAAATCTGTAAAAAAAAAATCCCCCCAAAATATTTGTATATAATACGCATATTATAATGGATTAGTAATCTTAGTTTTATATGTAAGTCACTAAATTAAATACAATAAATAGATTATTTCATTTTGATTTAATGTTCAAAATGTCTATTATCCAATTACTGTTGGACTTATTATATGATTGGGGTTTACAGAAATCAGAGCAGTATAAAAATTATATAGAAATGAAATATATTCAGATAACTTGTTATTACATAATTATTTCATAACAATTTCACTATTCAGTTTTTTAAAAACAAATATTTACTTATCAGACTTACCAGAACGGATTTGTCTCTTTTACATGACTTATACAATGAATTCACATAAGCTAGTCAGAAATGTTTTATTTATAAACAAATTACTCAACAAAGAAAATTTTCATATAAAAAAACTTTTAAGCAAGTTTGGTTTATGTTAGCTAATTTCAATCTGCAACAAATAATAAACTTGCTAAAAAGTTTCAAACAAAAGAACACAAGGCATATTGATTACGGAACCAGTTTAGTTTGTGCACACTTCAGTTTAAAGGGTTTTATATATACAGTATAAACCCTACAACAGCATGTTTCGAATAGATCCCCTTTAGGATGCTAATTCATGTTTTCTTTTGTATTCACTTTCCAAAAGTTGCATTTTAAAATTCCGCATTGAGCTGTTGAGGTGCCTGGAGGACAAAGTGCTGGTTTTGATCGTAGGTTTGCACTCTGAAGGCTTCCATTACAGCCGTCTGGACAAAACCTGAGTTCTCTGGCAGCCGTGAATTATCTGTGAACAACTCTGTGTTTTCTGTCGTCCCGGTAAGTGCCTGCTTTCAGCTCCTCATATTGTTCATCCGTCATCAGTGCTGAAGGCTGGAGTGTCACTCTGATTGGACCCAATCTCACGAATAAGGAGATTTTACAAACAGGATGAGGCCAAGAGCAGAGGCTCGGCATTGGCGCAGCTAAGACAAATAGACACTCCAAGTCAGAGGAGAAGAGTAATGGATCCCTAGATTCTACTTCTTTGTCTCTGATATTGAACTGTAAATACTGATTTCTTTCCAGAACGCTGCAAGGAAAAGTGATCAGGATGACCAGTGTATGTTTGTGTGTGTGTGTGTGATATAGTATAGGTGAAAGGAGGGGCAAAAACAGAGACACAGACAGAGAGAGAGAGATGGAAACAGAGACAGAAAGAATGGCAGAAAAAAGACAAATAAATTGAGAGAGAGAGAGAGTAAAACAGAGAGAGAGAGAGAGACATTCCTGAGTGCTGGACTTAATACTCCCACACAAAATTAAATGTGAAAATAATGACTGAGTCACCGCTGTGATTTTCTCAACATTAACAGTACACTGAAAATTCACACACACACACACACACACACACACACACACACACACACACACACACACACACACATGCCTCCAGTGTGTTCCCAAATTAGCCAGTAATGATGTAGACTTACACACTTTAACCCTGCTTTTGTGTGCACTACTTAGCCATTGAGTCTTGTTGCCTCAGGATGTCTGTAAATTGTATTCACACACACACACACACACACACACACACACACACACACACACACACACACACACACACACACACACACAAATAATGTCTGCATTCCAGTATAAGCAGTCTCAATTGGGATGAAGCCTCAAAGAAGCTCTCAGTGACAGGGCATCACAACTGTCACACTACTGCCTTACATTTCATTTTATATTAAAACAATATATTATTATTATTATTATTATTATAGCAGCTATAAACGGACATTACTTTTGCAGTTTTTTCTGAAGTTAATGAGGCAAACTTGTTCTATGACTTAGATACCACACCTCCATCCTAAAGATGACAGAAAAAGATTCCTTCCATACATGAATGACCTTCACCATGACGACGATTGCAAAACTAGAGATTCAGGAATACAGATTGTATCCATATGAAATAGTTTATTGGTTATTATCTCAACTTATATAATGAGTGAATACACTTGATTCAATAACCAATACCATACACCATGGGAAATACAAAAGAAGAGAGGAAAAATTCTCTACTGGATATGATGAGGCAGGAATGAGGCAATTCAGAAACAAGACATCAGGCTTAGAGGTTACTCACCAAATACAGAGTCGTATAAGTTGGGGAAAATATCCATTTATAATAAGGATTAGGTTGTGTAAGAGCTGTTAAAATATGAAATAATATATTAGTAATATAATTATAATTATAGCATTGATAATGTAATATTAAAACACATTAACACTTTAAATTTGATTATCAATTACATACTAGTAAATTGTTAACAAGATCACGGGTTCCCAAGGGTGTTCTATGTCTGTGGGGAGCAAAGGCTAGCTTTATCCAGTCTAATCCCACAGAAATGCCAATGCAGCACAAAACCCCCCAAAAAGTCAATGCTGCACCACAGTCAGCCGTGTATGAGGCTTAGCAGGTAAAGAGCCGTCCTGGCCTTCTTACTCCGCAGATCCCTATCAGATCAATCACATATGGGATGTTCATACTTATCTGGACAGATAAATATGATCCACGGAGGCTCTACCCTGCAACCCACAGCACCCAAAATATCCACTACCATTATCCTGGCACAACAGCACACCCCCTTTTATGGAGTCAAGACCTGATGGGCCACACCTGCCCAGGGGGCAGAAGGGGAACCTAAAAAATATTCTGGTCAAGTTAAGGCTGATGAGTTTACAGTAAATACAGAAAAGTAATCAATAGTAATCCAATAGGCAACCAAGTTTAATGTAGATTTAAACTTAATGAAAATTGCCCGGTCTTTGTACAGTTTAAAGCTGATCAATCACAGTTCACAATACTGACTCAATTCACGTAAACTCACGAAAGAAACTTAGGATCGAATGCTTTTCTAAGTTACAGTACAAAATTTCCCTGACTATCTAGTTTCTTGTTTTCATTCCTATGCAATTTGAGAAACGAGGCTTAGGCAATGATGTGACGTATGTTCTGTACCTTAGGTGTGATAAATGAATAAATCTTGGTGTGTGTTATATGTGGCCATGATATCTGTAATTATTTATTACAGATATCTGATATCTTTTCTTTTAATAAAAAAAAAATAATAATATATATATATATATATATATATTATGGCAAGCCGTTTAGGAAAATATTCATGAGAGAATTGAATGAAAACTCGATATATATTGAATGGATTCTGAATATATTGAATGAAACTCGATATATATTGAATGGATTCTGAATATATTGAATGAAACTCGATATATATTGAATGAAACTCGATATATATTGAATGAAACTCGATATATATTGAATGGATTCTGAATATATTGAATGAAACTCGATATTTATTGAATGAAACTCGATATATATTGAATGGATTCTGAATATATTGAATGAAACTCGATATATATTGAATGAAACTCGATATATATTGAATGAAACTCGATATATATTGAATGAAACTCGATATATATTGAATGGATTCTGAATATATTGAATGAAACTCGATATATATTGAATGAAACTCGATATATATTGAATGAAACTCGATATATATTGAATGGATTCTGAATATATTGAATGAAACTCGATATATATTGAATGAAACTCGATATATATTGAATGGATTCTGAATATATTGAATGAAACTCGATATATATTGAATGAAAAGTCTGAATATATTGATTGAAACATGACGTCATCGTAACACAGCGCCATATTTAGGAAGAATGAGCGAGTCTGGGAGAAACTTGGTTGCTGCGATTCTTAGAAATGAAGAGATGGTCATTTCCTCCTCTTTTCCACGTCCGAGTACTTACACTAGTGTTGTATAAAGTGATGTTTGGTGAGAGTGAAGACGGTTACACTCACTGATTCGTATTCAAACCAGGGCCGGTTCTACTCAATAAAAATTTTGAAATGTTGAGAAAGCACATGTTAATATACTCATAAAATTTATTTATAACAAGTTGATAAAATGATTTGCGGTAGTGGAAAAATCCGCCTAAAAAGGACACTACACAATACGGTATTAGATTTCACAGGCTGCACATCCACGAATCGCATGTTCTGAACGCGCGCACCCCCCCCCCCTCCCCCCGCATGATCTGAATGCGCGCACACACCCCCCCTCCCCTCCCCGCCGCATGATCTGAACGCGCGTCCCCGCCCCGCATGATCTGAACGCGCGCACCCCCCCCCCCCCCGTCGCATGATCTAAGGCGAGCTGGTAGCCAAGAACATTCACAGAGTGCGAAATTAATTAGAGCAAGCCATAAAGAAACTGACCATAACGGCCTAGTACTTGACGAAACGCTGGGCTTAAATACAACTCAAATTAACTGGGAAAACCAAACGCAGCTGTGACACATTAGGGAGCAAAATATAATAACAAATCGTGGCGGGTTTAAACGTATTCGAATGTGGAAATCTGATATTGAGTGCGGCTTACGGCACCACTTTGGGCCGTACACGCGCTCACTAAACCATCTTTTCATTTCTCAGAATCGCAGCGACCAAGTTTCTCGCTGACTCACTCGTCTTTTCTAAAGACGGCGCTGTTTCGATGACGTCATGGTTCAATCAATATATTCAGACTTTTCATTCAATATATTCAGAATCCATTCAATATATATCGAGTTTCATTCAATATATATCGAGTTTCAATTCAATATATATATATCGAGTTTTCATTCAATATATATCGAGTTTCATTCAATATATATCGAGTTTCATTCCATATATATCGAGTTTTCATTCAATATATATCGAGTTTTCATTCCATATATATCGAGTTTTCATTCAATATATATCGAGTTTTCATTCCATATATATATATCGAGTTTTCATTCAATATATATCGAGTTTCATTCAATATATATCGAGTTTCATTCCATATATATCGAGTTTTCATTCAATATATATCGAGTTTTCATTCCATATATATCGAGTTTTCATTCAATATATATCGAGTTTTCATTCCATATATATCGAGTTTTCATTCAATATATATCGAGTTTTCATTCAATATATATCGAGTTTCATTCCATATATATCGAGTTTCATTCCATATATATCGAGTTTCATTCAATATATATCGAGTTTCATTCCATATATTCAGAATCCATTCAATATATATCGAGTTTCATTCAATATATATCGATATTTTCATTCAATTCTCTCATGAATATTTTCCTAAACGGCTTGCCATAATATGTATATATATATATATATATATATATATATATATATATATATATATATATATATATATATATATATATAAAACCTTTTCTGATTAGGAGTACAGTACTCAGAAAGAAAAGCTCTGTTGCTCTAATGAACATACAGTACAAATATCAGTGTTTGTACTATGTATCTAAAATGTTTTATAATCAAGTATTTCCTGACTATGTAAAGTCTGAGAGTCATGTTTTAGATACTTTAAGCTAATATCCAGTTGGGAGCACATCACATTAAATAAAGACCACACGTGACAGGAACCACTCTTTTTACACTGCTGTAAAACTTAGCACCTGAGGTGTACAAACAGTAAATAATCCTTATTTTATTAATAAAATCTGCCATCCTGGAGCAGTGTAGAATATCTATGACAGGAAATAAACCAAAGTCCAGCTCATGGGAAATTAAGCACACTATAAATGTAACAGGATGAAATGGTATTTACTGTAGGTACACAGTTGAGTGGCCATTTAAAGTTTATCCCTTTATACTCGATTGTAAAATTACATCTCTGTCTGTATCAGTACAGCTCTCAGGGTCAAAAGTCACCTCAGTGTTTACATGGGGAAAGTCCCTCATATTCAACTGCATATGTGGATTTATTGAGTTCTACATTGAATTGAATAAACTCACCTACTTGTAGCAATTAGTGTAACACCTGCTACTGTATGTTGCTAGAATGCACTTAAATAAAAACTGGGATGGGGTTTTCAGTAGCATCTTGTCCACCACATTCAAACACAAACACTGTTTGTGTAGTGCGGTAGTCTCACACAACACTGGTGGTGTGAGACTACTGCATCCATCAGCCCCTGCACTTTTTATGTTCTTGTCATGCAAAGTAACTTGTAACAAACTCTTGAAATATGTTTATGTACAGTGAGCACCAGTTTTGATGTGCTTGTCCAGTGCACTCATTGTGAGTAGTGCTGCAAGATGTTGTCGATTTCATGTTCATGGACAAGTCTGTGCATGTACATTTCTTCACATTAAATTCAATTATGCAGATTAAATTAAAGAAACTGGAACAAATGTTTTACTGCTACAAGATGCAAAGTGCATAAAGATACAATTTAAAAATTGGGTTTTACATTTTAAAACCTCAGCACCACCTCGTTTCCCCTCTCATCTGTTCTAGCTTGTTTAAGAGTTTTGAACACTACTCTATGTGTGTGTGTGTGTGTGTGTGTGTGTGTGTGTGTGTGTGTGCGTGCGTGTGTGTGTGCTGGCGTGTGTGTGCGCATCCTTGTCTAGTTTATATCCATGTTTATGTAACCTTAATCATTAATTTTTAAAGTATCAAAGTTATATAAAGTTTATTTGACCCAAATTAGAATATGTTTTCTTTTCAGTGTTATCTCAAGGTTTCTTCCTTATGTCACCTCAGGGTGTTTTTTTCCTTGCCACTGTCACCTCCAGCTTGCTCATAAGGAACAAATTAATGACAAAGAAAATGTAAGCATTTTCAATAAATTAGAATTGAACGGAATTAATAAACTACTCTACATTTGCATCTGTCTCCAACCAATCTGTTTTATCACCTTTAAAATGAAAATAATGAATTAAAAATAACTAAAGAAAAAAATAGTGTTTGTTTGCTGTCAAATGTAATAAAATTTAACATATAAACAAGAGGTGATTAAAAAAATGTGTGTGTGTGTGTGATCAAATTTACATAGAACCGGTGACGACGTTCTCCAGCTCAGACTGTCTTCCGACAGATGCACCAATTAACACATGATGAAAACCCTTGCAAGCTCGTCCGACCATGTGTATGTGTGTGTATGTGTGTGTATGTGTGCGTGTGTGTAGATTCAGGTCTAAGCAGATAAGCCAACACCTGCTGCTTGTGTCCGGATCCAGATCCCCGGCCACAAGAGCACTGTATTTAGAGCTCTGAAAGCCGATCCGGTGGCGAGTTCGTTTTTTCTGGGAATTGTATTTAATGCACAGACATTCTGCTCTGTATGATGTGCACATTACCTTTTTCCTGGACAATAAATCGCAATAAATGGTGCATTATGGCATCAGCTAAACGACTCCCTCATTATTAGATCTCGCAGAACTGTAACATTAGTCACGCTAATATCTTCAGGACTGGAGGCTCTGTTAAAGAGCTTTGATTTCCAGACGGTTTTAATTTTCCTCGTGCCTGTGGTAGCCCGAGTCTCTTTTCCTACCTCATCGCTCACCTTCCCTGTCCTCCCGTGTGCAGTGGGTCATGTCTGCGGTGAAACATGCGTAGTGGGTCATGTCTGCGGTGAAGCGCAGCGGCTTTAAACATTTCAGCGGCTAATAAATAGCCGCTTCTCTGACCGAGATGATCGTTTATTATCTCCCGAAGAGCAAAGAGTCCCCTCTGTCTGAGAGGCTTCAGTGGTTCCCTGAGGAACACACAGCTCGGCTTTCGGTATGTGTGTCTGATGGGGTGTGTGGCTTTGATTAGGCATCAGAGAACACATTTGCTGTACATGCTAACATGAGAAGATATCATTCACATGCTAATCATTTATCAACTAGACAGGTTTCTTATGTACACTCCATGTAGACGTCACGGAGCATTTCGACTGAAGAGAACATGCTGTTCACATGCTAACAGAAGATGTCATGTACAGACAGAATGACCATCTACATGCTAACAGGGCGCATCATGAAACCCAAAACAGCACCACGTCTAAACACTAACTGGCCAAGCAAATAAAATGTAAATGCTAACATAATGAGAAAGAGCAGGTATGATTAAAATAATAAATCATTAAAAGGAAAAAAAAAACTGGTCACTGTTTATTGCACTTGGTTTGGTTTGCACATTTGTAAAATTTCTTTAATAATGATAAACAATACGATACCAATTATTTCTTTGAAGAAACGAAGACTGTTCCCCTTGAGCTGTACACCAACACTCAGCACCAATGCTGAGCACGCTAACGTTTGAGTTTCTAAACACTCTGCAGGTGAGATATGCATAATCAGCAGAGGCCATCAGCATGGAGCTCACTTCCTGTTTTATCCGTCTGTACAGGAAGTGTGTATCGCTTGGATTTAGCGGTGCACCTGCAGGCTGAGCGCTGACAGAGGCGTTATTTTCCTTCATCATGCCTTTGGGCTGTTTCTCTCTGCAGGATTTACACTTTCCAATCTCCAATACGAGATTATAAACAGTGCAACAACAACACATGCGCGCACACGCACAACTGGGGGGTAAAAAAAAAATAAAAAAAATAAAATATGTATATATATATATATATATATATATATATATATATATATAGCCTATATATAGTTATTGTTATTATAAGGTTTCTCGTTTCTCGTGTCATTTTTTTTATTTATAGATAACCTGGATTGTGTGAGTCCTGACCTATGGCACCATACATCAGCATTGTGTCTGTTCCTGTAGTGACATAGCTTGTAAAAAATAAGGACAGAATGAACAGAGCAGGGAAACAAAGTTTTTTAAGACAGTACTCTTATAAGTCATTCTGAATGAAAACATCTGCTCCATGCTGTAAACTGACTGTACATATAAATCTGTCTGTCCATCTGCCTGACTGTCTTCATGTCTACCTCTATGTCTGTTTATATATCGCATTGTCTGTCTGTCGTTCTCTCTGTATGTTTGTCTGTCTGTCTGTCTGTCTGTCTGAGATGACGTGTTTGTTGTATCACAGTGAGATTTGAGCCGTTTATTTGGAGGCCTGGTGTCTTTCTCACACTGCAGGGCTTCTGGAGGCCTCTGGGACTTTGGCAGAAAACCTGCAACCATCCACATACACACACACGCACACACACACACACACACACACACACACACACACACACACACGCACACACACACACGCACGCACTTGCCTTTCTCATCATTTTTTTTTAAGGCTAGACATGATGATAAAGGGAGGATAGATTTAGCTGCTCAGTTATTTCCATTTAAATGTCTCAGTTGGTAAGGCTGGTAAAGTTCAGCAAAATTTTAAAAACTAGCTGATAAAATTAACTCCATGAAATTAGACATTAATAGTGAGTGAGTGTGACACTGAAGTGCTGTTCTCGTCATAGATAAAAGTCATAGATAAATAACTACTATCCTGTTCTTTACATTGGCACTATGTTAAAATGGCATGCAGTTTGTCACGAAACTATGAGGAGGTGTCTAAACAGAATTTAAAAAGTGTAAATGTCATGTGCAGCACAGCAGAATCTCAAACAGATTGTTCCACACGGCTGGATTTCAGAATGAGGTCCGCAGCTCATCTCAGATAGGAAATTAAATCCAAATGATCAGCAACACATGATCAGTGTGTGATGGAGTCGGATGAAGGGTGAGATACAGAGCTCTATGTCGCTTATTGATTTCAATATCATTTCAGCTCGACAAAAATCTGCTTAATTACAGCGGTTTATTCTCTGACTGTGAGAGCAGCTGAACTTTATTATCCCTGCAGTGTAGACTAGTTAGCAGAAGTAAACACAGAACAACACCAGCGACTGATGAATTGTATTGAAAGAAAGAAAGAAAGAAAGAGAAAGAAAGAAAGAAATGAATGAATCAATCAATCAATCAATCAAAAAGGAGTTTTGGGGGGATAAAGTTATGAAAATGCAAGAAAGTTGTGGGCGAAAATGAATACATAAATTCGTATATAAGCAAAGAAAGAGAAAGAACGAGAAAGAGGGAGAGAGACTTGAGATTTTAACACACTTTAATTTTAACAATGTTAAACTTATTTACATTTTCATTTCTTTTCATGTGTGTGTTATTATTTACAGTACATACATTGTTACATTGCTGCTGCACTTAGAGTTTGACCATAGCTTTTTTGTTTTGTGATCGGTTCTGTGGTGGACATCTCCTTTTTTTCTGCTTCAGTGCTCTCTTTTGATGTTGGTGGTAGAGAGCAGATCTCTGACTCCTGTACCTCTGTTAGAGGCGGTGTCTGTACAGGTGTCTAGTTTTTCACTCAGACTATTTACAGTGATGTCTGTGTTCATATGAGCACTGTATGCGGATTGTGTCCCTGTGGTGCCGGTGTGTTCGGGACTGACCTTCATGAGGTCTGACTGGGATGTGCTGCTGCTCTGGGGGTCGGTGAGGTCAGTGAGAACAGTGTTCGGTGAGAACAGTGTTCTCCCACTGGCTGTCCATGCGTTGCTGTTGTTGTATCCCAGCCAAGTCGCTCCTTGAGCTCCCCGGCAGCACAGATCTGTGTGGACAGCTCAGCCTTTTATTTCTGATATTCCTGCACTCAAAACATCTCAGCCGCTCCTTGGCGGCAAAAATTGTGTCCTCTGTTTACTTGGAACACCAATCCTCTCCCATACATTCCGCTCTTTGTCAGTGTACTCATGAGGTTTATCTTGGTCAAAAACACCTCCACCACTGGGATGCATGAGTAGCACTGCTAGCAGCACCTCCTCCAACTGTCCATCCACCGGCACAAACCTAGCATCATGTTGGAGAGAGAGTGTCGCTTGACCAGCCTCAGGGACCATGGTGCTTTCGCTCACTCTAAACTTTTAACTTTTTATTTATTAGTAACATTCACTAATAAAAGCAATAAATAAAGTGGGGAAAAATGGCAGTATTTCAAAAACTTGGCAAAGCACCCTTCCACGTGCTCTCCTCACACACAACGAGAGAGAAATAAATAAATAAATAAATAAATAAAGAATTTGGGAAGGATTATGAAAAACATGCAAGAACATGACTTTTTTTTAAAGTTTAGTAACAAGTTGCATATCTTTTTTTAAATCTTTTTTTTTTCAACTTTTTTCAAATTTCCTGAAGCTTGATTTAAAAATCAATAAAATATTTTTTTCAAACCTTCAGAAACAAAAAAGAGGGAATCCGAGGGAGGCAGGTCTATTCAAGTTCAATTGTTTGGATGCCTTCACAGGTGTCCATTGATTGATTGATCCAGTCCTTTTGGAATTCAATTTACAGAGCACAGACCTGTTCAAACATTATTCCTTAAACTGCTGCATACTGTAGTCACCCAGGCCCTCAGACATTGTCACCCAGGCCAGCTTGTTCAGGCTCCTTCCAGAGCTCCAAAAGGCCAACCGTCACCCCTCTCACCCTCTGGTTAAAGAGAACAAGATCTTGTAAAAACAAAGATAAATAAATTTCACAGAATATCTAATTATGATAAAAAATTTAAGATATGAATAAGGCTATACACCACCAGAGTGTGTAAAAGACTGGTTCTGGAATTCTAATGAATGGTTAAAGCTCTGTATTGTTTCATATTCAAAAGTGTTTGATATTTTCAAGGATTTGACTTGTCATTCTTAGGAGTAACTACGGTACATGTTTGGAGTAATGTTTTAAATTAACCAGTTATTTACTCAATTACAAGCAACTTAACTGGTATAACACTCATAGATGACATTAGCGACTCTGACAGGTTTAATATTCCTTAACTTACAGAGTACAGAAGTGCCACTACTGCTTAAGTGTTAAACACGTCTGGGTTTTTCTCGAGGTTTAGTTAACTAAGCGCTCATCCGACCGTGTGTGTTAGGGTGGAGCAGGACGCTGTTACTGGGCAAAAGTCAGGTCAAAGTGGGGAAAAGGGAATCACATGACTGCATCTTAGGGAAATTACTGGCTCAAGTTGATTTTGTTTTAGTTTATTCAGTCTGTGTCTTAAAGGTTTTCAAGTGCACAAAGTTGCCTGTTGTCTCAACAAGTGTAAGAAATTGGGCCAACAATGCAATATGAATTAAATCAACATTTACAGTGGTGTGAAAAACTATTTGCCCCCCTCCTGATTTCTTATTCTTTTGCATGTTTGTCACACAAAATGTTTCTGATCATCAAACACATTTAACTATTAGTCAAAGATAACACAAGTAAACACAAAATGCAGTTTTTAAATGAGGGGTTTTATTATTTAGGGAGAAAAAAAATCCAAACCTACATGGCCCTGTGTGAAAAAGTAATTGCCCCCTGAACCTAATAACTGGTTGGGCCACCCTTAGCAGCAATAACTGCAATCAAGCGTTTGCGATAACTTGCAACGAGTCTTTTACAGCGCTCTGGAGGAATTTTGGTCCACTCATCTTTGCAGAATTGTTGTAATTCAGCTTTATTTGAGGGTTTTCTAGCATGAACCGCCTTTTTAAGGTCATGCCACAACATCTCAATAGGATTCAGGTCAGGACTTTGACTAGGCCACTCCAAAGTCTTCATTTTGTTTTTCTTCAGCCATTCAGAGGTGGATTTGCTGGTGTGTTTTGGGTCATTGTCCTGCTGCAGCACCCAAGATCGCTTCAGCTTGAGTTGACGAACAGATGGCCGGACATTCTCCTTCAGGATTTTTTGGTAGACAGTAGAATTCATGGTTCCATCTATCACAGCAAGCCTTCCAGGTCCTGAAGCAGCAAAACAACCCCAGACCATCACACTACCACCACCATATTTTACTGTTGGTATGATGTTCTTTTTCTGAAATGCTGTGTTAATTTTACGCCAGATGTAACGGGACACGCACCTTCCAAAAAGTTCAACTTTTGTCTCGTCGGTCCACAAGGTATTTTCCGAAAAGTCTTGGCAATCATTGAGATGTTTTTTAGCAAAATTGAGACGAGCCTTAATGTTCTTTTTGCTTAAAAGTGGTTTGCGCCTTGGAAATCTGCCATGCAGGCCGTTTTTGCCCAGTCTCTTTCTTATGGTGGAGTCGTGAACACTGACCTTAATTGAGGCAAGTGAGGCCTGCAGTTCTTTAGATGTTGTCCTGGGGTCTTTTGTGGCCTCTCGGATGAGTTGTCTCTGCGCTCTTGGGGTAATTTTGGTCGGCCGGCCACTCCTGGGAAGGTTCACCACTGTTCCATGTTTTTGCCATTTGTGGATAATGGCTGTCACTGTGGTTCGCTGGAGTCCCAAAGCTTTAGAAATGGCTTTATAACCTTTACCAGACTGATAGATCTCAATTACTTTTGTTCTCATTTGTTCCTGAATTTCTTTGGATCTTGGCATGATGTCTATCTTTTGAGGTGCTTTTGGTCTACTTCTCTGTGTCTGGTAGCTCCTATTTAAGTGATTTCTTGATTGAAACAGGTGTGGCAGTAATCAGGCCTGGGGGTGACTACAGAAATTGAACTCAGGTGTGATAAACCACAGTTAAGTTATTTTTTAACAAGGGGGGCAATCACTTTTTCACACAGGGCCATGTAGACTTGGAGTTTTTTTTCTCCCTTAATAAAGTAAACCTTCATTTAAAAACTGCATTTTGTGTTCAATTATGTTATCTTTGACTAATAGTTAACGGTTTTTGATGAGCAGAAACATTTAAGTGTGACAAACATGCAAAAGAATAAGAAATCAGGAAGGGGGCAAATAGTTTTTCACACCACTGTATCTAATTGGAGTAAGAAAGAAGAAATGGATGGAAAAAGGGGAAGATGAACAGAAAAATACAGAAGAAACAAAATTGGGAGAAAATTCTAATAATAATAATAATAATAATAATAATATACAATATGTATAATAATAATAAAATATGTGTAGTAATAATAATAAAAATAATAATAATTTTTAATTATTACTTAAAATGTTGTTGTTATTATTATTATTATTATTATTATTATTATAACAAGTTTCTTCTTTTTTTATAAAACAAATTTCTAACTAAACTGAATAAACTTAAATGTAGGTGAATCAAATAGAAAATAATAAAGCTCACTGATCATTCACTGTGCCGTGAGTGTAATTACTATAATGTTCATGTTAATTATCATCAGAGTTTGAAATACAGAATAAACAGTAATTATTCACTCAGCAGCTGTGGAAAGACGCCCAGCATTCCATTAGTACTGTTTACCACATCAGCATTTCACCGGGAAATACAGACATATCTGTGTTCATCCTCCTGCTTACAGACAACAGAACCCGTTACAACATCATATATTAATAAGCCGCCATGTAGATGATAAATCTCTTTACTTTATTGCGATGTATTTATTAGTGTCACCTCTGACTCCACTGTTTTCTGACTCCGATTTTCTTACACTGACACTCACCTGAGCCCTAACACACCTGCATCCTGCCTACATTCAGCCAGCTCGGTGTTTAAAAAAATATTTCTTTAGAAATCACATGACAAAAAAGTAAAAAACAAACAAACAAACAAAAAAAACAGATAAGTAACTACCATCCATATTACATTATGATATTCATGTGACTAATATGTAATATAAATAAATCTATTACTTTCATAACTATTTTTTAAATAGAAAGAACACACTGGCTGAGTTTGTTTCCTTCCCTCTGTTTCCATCCTCTTTATTAAACCCTTTTAGAAGAGCAATTAAAATCAGAAAGAAAAGCCTCAAGCCTGTCATTTAGTCTCTGAGTGGCACCGGAGCTTGAGTGGGTCTGAACCGAGTCCAGCATTTTCTCCATTTGAGAGGTTTTTTTTTCTTTTTCTTTCTTTTAAAATCCTTGAGTTAAGCTCCTTTTCAAGCGGAAAACTCGAAGAATAAAAGAGATTAGGTTCAAAATTGGGTTCATCCGCTTGGTTGAAAAGAAAGTAAGAGAATGATCTAATTGCCTAAAATAAATAAATGATTAAATAAAATACAGTCTGATAAAAATGAAAGAAAGGAAAATCAATTTGGAGAAGTAGGAGGAGATAACTTGACTCATAGAATGGTTTAATTATTACAAAATCACAGCTTGAAATTTCTAAACAGGTCAGAATTGAAATATGTACAGCATGTGTATACACAGTGCATATCATGATTCAGTGTAGGGAGTAGGGAATAGAGGATAGGGAATAGGAAGAGATTTGATGCTGTGGTTAGTTGGATCACTTGAAATCTGTCAGAAAGAACACTTTAGTGTTACTCCCTGTCATTATGAACAGAATTTAAATATGATTATAATTTTTATTCTGCACATCATTCTGTAGCTTGATTGACAGCTGTTCTGACCAGTCAGCTATGAGAGAAGTGGGGAGCTATCAGGATTCAGGAAGGTGATGGACACTCGAGACACACAAAAGACAAGCAGCGGACTGAAGTGGAAAATGAGAAGGACGAGAGTGAGTGATGGAGAGCGGAGTAAAGAAAAGGCATTTTGTGTGTGTGTGTGTGTGTGTGTGTGTGTGTGTGTATGGGCATGTGTGTGTGTGTGCATGTTTGTAGTTTTGTGAAAGAGAGAAAGAGAGAGCACAAGGTAGTGACAGACAGAAAGAAATGGAACGATAGAAAAGAGTGTGAGAGGAAGAGCGAAAGAAAAAAAATGTTGAGATATAAAGAAAGAGACAGAAATGGTAGAGCTATTGTGACATAAGAAGTGTGTGTGTGTGTGTGCATGTGCGTGTGTGTGTGTGTGTGTGAGAGAGAGAGAGATGAAGTGCACTCAATGGATTACTGAATTATTTATGATGTGACAGGTGGAGTGAGCAGGTTAGAGAGTATGCAGTGTGGCTGTGTGTGTGTATGTGTGTGTGCGTGCGCGCATGTGTGTCTGTGTGTGTGTGAGGGAACGGATAATAATAATTGGTCACTTTGTCTCATTGTTGAGGGTCGTCCTCTTCTGTCCACTTATACTCTCCAACAGCACTTAGGCACACCCACACACATGTGCACACACACACACACGTGCACTTTTGAGTCTCTTACAGTATATACATACAGTATATACAGTATGTATACTGTATATATGTGTATACAGTGATCAAAGATCACTCAAATGTGTGGTGAAGTTGCATCAGAAAAAAATTACACAGACAGTAAAAATCACAGCTACAGTATGTTTAATAGTGAGATTAAGAGCATACTGTACAGTGTAACATGAGCACACATGATTGGGAATAAACTGCTGTCTGGTCATAAGAGAACCACTTGTTAGTGAGGCTAATCATTAAAAGAGCTTCAATTTGCTAGGGAGGATAAGATTTGACTTTGGAGCCATGAAAAAATGTATGTGGTCTGAAGAGTCCAAATTTACCCAATGGGGTTAAGAAGGAGAGGTCATGAAAGGCATACACCAATCATACATAAAGCCATGTGTACAAGCCTCTTATGATTTAGGGTTGCTTCAGTGGGTCAGGTCTAGACTCAGCATTGTTATGTGGCACTAAAATGAAGTCAGCTGCTGACCTGAATGTACTGAAAGACCAGGGTGTCACATCTATGGATTTTTCTTTCCTGATGGCACAATTACAGAATTTTCCAGGACAAAAAGGCCAAGATTCTTTAGGCTCAATTTGTGAAAGAGTGCTTCCTAGAGCATGATGAATAATTTTTACGGTTAAATGGACCTTAACCCCCATTAATTGTATAAGTTTATTTCTCAAATATGATTAAAATCATTCTGATTGGAGATTTCCACTTAACTTTTTTTATGGACAAAGAGCTCTTACGATTTGGGTTAGCATGAAAAATATAATGCTTTGACTCACAGAATGGGGTTTGGCCTACTGTGAATTTTTTTCCAATCATCAACCATCACCACAACCTTCTGCATTATGAGTGTTTACAAGTATTCATATATGATCATTACAATAAATCATTACAGTGTAAAAGCGTGGTGTTCTAAACCATTATAGTGTAACAGCATGGAGGTCTAAATCGTTATATAGTGTAAAAGCTTAGTTCTAAATTATTAAAAGTTTTTTTTTTTTTTATATATTATTAAAATTATTTAAAGTTCTTTAAGTTATTTAAAGTCATTACAGTGTAACAGCTAAGAGTTCTAAATTATTGCAGTCTAATCCATTGGAGTTCGATATAAATAGACTGTAATAGTGTAGAGTTATACTGTACATCATTACAGTGTAATAGTTTGGAGTTCTAACTTACTATGGTGTAACAGTGTGGAGGTCGAAATTATTATAGAGTAACACCACTGAGTTCTAAATCATTAAATAATGTAACAGCATGGACTTCGAAATCTTTACAGTGTAACGGCTTAGATTACTAAATGATTACTAAATCATAAACGGCTAAATGATTGCGGTCTAACCCAGTGGAGTCCTATATAATTCAACTGTAACTGTGTGGAGTTATACCTCATTATAGTGTAATACAGGTCCTTCTCAAAAAAATAGCATATTGTGATGAAGTTCATTATTTTCTGTAATGTACTGATAAACATTAGACTTTCATATATTTTAGATTCATTACACACAACTGAAGTAGTTCAAGCCTTTTATTGTTTTAATATTGATGATTGTGGCATACAGCTCATGAAAACCCAAAATCCCTATCTCAAAAAATTAGTATATCATGAAAAGGTTCTCTAAACGAGCTATTAACTTAATCATCTGAATCTACTAATTAACTCTAAACACCTGCAAAAGATTCCCGAGGCTTTTAAAAACTCCCAGCCTGGTTCATTACTCAAAACCGCAATCATGGTTAAGACTGCCGACCTGACTGCTGTCCAGAAGGCCATCATTGACACCCTCAAGCAAGAGGGTAAGACACAGAAAGAAATTTCTGAACGAATAGGCTGTTCCCAGAGTGCTGTATCAAGGCACCTCAGTGGGAAGTCTGTGGGAAGGACAAAGTGTAGCAGAAAACGCTGCACAACGAGAAGAGGTGACCGGGCCCTGAGGAAGATTGTGGAGAAGGACCGATTCCAGACCTTGGGGGACCTGCGGAAGCAGTGGACTGAGTCTGGAGTAGAAACATCCAGAGCCACCGTGTACAGGCGTGTGCAGGAAATGGGCTACAGGTTGCAAATTTTGCATGTCATTCGGAAATCAAGGTGTCAGAGTCTGGAGGAAGACTGGGCAGAGGGAAATGCCAAAATGCCTGAAGTCCAGTGTCAAGTACCCACAGTCAGTGATGGTCTGGGGTGCCATGTCAGCTGCTGGTGTTGGTCCACTGTGTTTTATCAAGGGCAGGGTCAATGCAGCTAGCTATCATGAGATTTTGGAGCACTTCATGCTTCCATCTGCTGAAAAGCTTTATGGAGATGAAGATTTCATTTTTCAGCACGACCTGGCACCTGCTCACAGTGCCAAAACCACTGGTAAATGGTTTACTGACCATGGTATTACTGTGCTCAATTGGCCTGCCAACTCTCCTGACCTGAACCCCATAGAGAATCTGTGGGATATTGTGAAGAGAAAGTTGAGAGACACAAGACACAAGAATCTGCAAAAGGATTCCCGACCAAGTATTGAGTGCATAACTGAACATAATTATTTGAAGGTTTACATTTTTTGTATTCAAAATACTTTTCTTTTATTGGTCGGATGAAATATGCTAATTTTTTGAGATAGGGATTTTGGGTTTTCATGAGCTGTATGCCACAATCATCAATATTAAAACAATAAAAGGCTTGAAGTACTTCAGTTGTGTGTAATGAATCTAAAATTCATGAAAGTCTAATGTTTATCAGTACATTACAGAAAATAATGAACTTCATCACAATATGCTATTTTTTTTGAGAAGGACCTGTAGTGTGACTTTCTAACTAGTTACAGTTTAACAGTGTTGAGGTCTAAATCGTAAAAGTGTACGAGTATGGAATTCTAAATCATTATAGTGTAACAGCGTGGAGTTCTAACTCGTTTTATTATAACAGCTTAGAAATTCTAAATCGTAGCAGTCTAAACCTAAATCATTACAGTGCAAACCTGTGGAGTTCTACATAATTATACTGTAACAGTGTAGAGTTCTTGTCATTACTGTGTAACAGTATGGAGTTTATCTATGTTCATCTAACATGTGGAGATGTGAGTTACAGTGTTATAGTGTGGTGTTCTATGTCATTACTGTTTAACAGAAAGTCGTCCTATAAGCCCTGCCCCCGATAACCCGTCCCCCCCTTTTGTTATTCCTGCTGTTATACTCCTATCACACCTATGCGGTTTGACTATGCAAGGACCGATGTGCGTAAAGATGTAAAATAATCACAGCGCCAAAACTTGCCGTAAATCATGATGAGCCGTACTTATGGCCTCCGCGCGAAAATGTGTAGGTGAGATAGGGGTATTAGTAGTCAACAGATTATGGGTAAAACTTTGCTGAGTGATGATAGTAGAATGATTATAAAGGTCTTGACTAAAACAATGTGCATGAGGAATCACAATGGAGTTTTTATTTTCTGCAATGGAAAAGTACTAGTTACTTAAACTACGCAATTACGCTGTAATGTAACTGATTACTTTTTAAAGATAGTAATTTCGTAATGTAATTAGTTACTTTAAAAAGGGAAGCCCCCCCTAACACTGCGTACCACTATGCGTGCGACTGTGCCACCAAACTCAAGGTTCATTTTGAGGTTATTTTTTTATGAGGTTGTTTTATATTTTGGGGGACTGAGGGAGATTTTTAGGACACTGAATTGGAATTTGGATCATATACACTAAAACCACCACTGATTACAGTGTAACAGGATGACATTTTAAATCATTACAGTATTACAGGGCATTATTCAACATTGTTACAGTATAAGTAACAGTGTGGAGCTAGACACTACATCATTAAAGTCTTTATACTGTACTTACTGTATGTCTCACTTTTACACGCACACACATGCAGACAAGCAGGAAAGGAGATCTATGTGTGTGTGGTGTGTGTGGGTGTGTGTATGAGAAAGAGAGAGAGAGAAATATTAAATATTTAAGGACAGATTGATTGATCGTGCACATATTCTTTAGCAGAAACTCATTCCTGTAATGAACAGTGACAGCAAACCAATAACGGACAAAATTAATACACTCAATATGTGCTGCTCTAGTGTGTGTGTGTGTTTTCTTGATATCCAGCATTCATCCAAAGTGACCCGTGCATTAGTCATGCGTATTCAGGTTTTTTTTCACGCGGAAATGAAGCGTGATCTCCAGCCGTCGGTGAGTGCTGTGATCCAGCGGCCGGTGCCATGCACTGTGGTGTGCACGGCGGGTGAAGGGGCACGGAGGGCTCGGCTCCCGCGGGTCCGGGGGTAACAGAACGCTCAGCTCCAGATGGCAGTCGGCCCTGATTGGCGCTCACACACACCCGCCCTTGTGCCATGGCGGGCAAAGCGTGTGCCAGCTGGACCGGGTACAGCACAGAACTGAGGACATTCCGGAATTAGCACTAGATAGATAGATAGATAGATAGATAGATAGATAGATAGATAGACTTAAACATATTTAATAATTTACTATAGTCATTTATACAGAGTGATACTGTAGTATAAAATGTTGTAAAGGCTGATGCTGCAGTTATACAAAGATCATGGTGAATTCTGAACTGAAAGCAATCTAAAGCTCTTTCTATGTGGGGCTGAGAACATAAGGTGCTTAAGCAATAAAGACAGATTTCGTGTAAATTAGCATACTTTTCTAGGATGAATTCAGAGCTGCTTAGAGCAGGTGTTAAAGTACATTATTTCTCTGGAGGCCATAGAGACTCAAACGCTCATATCTTAGAGCAGACTTCCAGATGATCTGAGGTCATGTGATGGTGAGTAGCTTTGAACCTGGTTAAAGTCTCTAGAGCATTTTTAGACCTGAAACACTGCAGTAAATCTTTTTTTTGTTTTGTTTTGATTACTGCTGATACAGGAAGGTGGTAGAGTTTCACATCAGGGGGGTGAGATGAGAGGATTTCACATGGTGATGAACTAGATAAGCAGCATTCTAAATTCAGCTGTCCGTTAACTTTCTCAGACCGTAACACAAATTTTGTTTACCTCGTAATGTCTTCTTTATATTTCTGATTATTATAACTATTTAACTTAATGTTTTCAAGCAAGATGAAGTAAAACCCAAGAGTTCTCCAGAGAGGATTTACAAGAATATAAACAAAATGTAGTAAAGATAATTTGATGTACTCATATGAGCAAAGTGGGCTCTTGTGAAAATTATTTCTCATTACTTTAGGAGGTCTTGTGTCATGTCAGATTATGGGATTAAGATTAACAAGATATATGCCTTAAAAATGTCTGTTTGCAATGTTATATAAATGTGTTATATAAATAATGTTATATAAACAAATCAATAACATTTAAATTCCTACCTTCAAAAATATATGCAAATACTAAGACATACCGTATAAAACAACACCAATTAAAATAATATTTTATATATTTTTATCATAAGTGTATAAATATTAGTTTTTCATATTTTAACCCTTAATTTTGTAATATTTTCATGTATTATTCACATCTAATAACACAATTATTTTCCTGACCAGGACAGTGGTTCATAATAATCATTTATTCATTCATTCATCATTCATTCTCTATACAGCTTATACTGTGCAGGGTCATGGGAAGCCTGAAGCCTATCCTTGGAGACTTCCTGGATGAGGTGAAATACAACACTTTAAGGGTGCCAGTCCATCACAGGGCACACACACACTACGGACAACTTGGAAATGCCAATTAGCCTACATGACTTTAGACTATAGAAGGGAATTGGAGTACCCAGAGGAAAGCCACCAAGAATGGGGAAAACATGCAAACTCCACGCACATACAGACCTAAAGCAGGAATCAAACCCTGGACCCTGGAGGTACAAAGCCACAGTGTTAACCATCATGCCACTGTGCCAGCAGTGTGAATATTCACTTAATAAACATGCTGACTTTTGCAGTACAATACAAACTAAATGCTGCATCCTATTTACTGTTTTTGTGCAAGTGCATGTTAACAGCAGGGGGAACAGCATGTGGATTTTTGTGATGTTATATTTATACATTGTTGTTTGGGGTTTGGGCCAACATACTGTATAGTCAAGTGTCAGGTCTATTAAAAATTTTTCCCCTCTGTATATCACCAGAATAGGTTTAAATAAAATGTTAGTGAAGAGTGGGCTTTTAGCTTTAATACAAGGGGTTTAGCAAAAATATTACATCAGCCATTTAGCAATTCAAACTTTTTTTTCTTACAAAGTCTCTCTATTTTCATAGCCTTTGAATGAGCATTATCAAAGAAAAAAATCATAAAGTACTAGGCTTATTTTTAGTTGGATGAAAAACAATTGCAGCCCATTTACAAGGTCTTTGCAGCAGCTACCTTCACTTACTGTTTCAATGTGGGTCTTTCTGGCTTCAGTTTCAGCTTGAGGAAGTGAAAAGCATGCTGATTTGAATTGATGTCAGGTGACTGACTCACATTTAAAGAAAACTCAATTTCTTTGCCTTGGGTTGCTCTTCCAAATATACCGGTTCAGGTTAATCTTGTATTAGAATATTATTTTCCCAATGTATAATCTAGCCTTTCTAATCTTGGGTGTTCTTGACGTACTGTGCAAGTATTGAGCCACTTCTGATTTTTTCATATTTTGCTTCCAAAGATCCAGACTTTTTTCTTTTTTTTAATATAGTCTTGAAGAATAGTTCAAAAAGTCTTTTTTGTCTCTTGGTTTCTCAAGTTTTTGACTCTCATTTTCAAACTAGTCCCTGTACAGTACTGGTATAGTTTCACTGGAATGTTTTTGTTTGTTAAGTCCCACAGTGACCGTTACGTCTCCCTAATTTTGGCATCTAGGGTTTCAAGGGGTAATCTCGTAAATTAAATAATAATAATAATAATAATAATAATAATAATAATAAAAAAAACGAATTTACTTTTTCTCTGCTTTGGGAATGTGGGTGTGTGTAACAAAAAAAAAGAACAGACAAAGGCAATCGGATTCAGAAAGTTAGGTTTAGTGAGATTCTCTGTTATTCACTTTTACATAGTTCTCAATAAAAGGTGATGCTACGTAGCCATATAAACAATAAACCAGAAATACCTTCAAAACCCAACGATAATCTGTTTACAAATTATATACAAAAGAAAACAACCAAAGTGAGGGACAAGAGTGGTGCTAAAAGAAAAAAAATTATAAGACATAAATCCTCTATCTAACCCCCAGATCAAGACTAAACTAAAAAAAAAAAAAACATCTTCAGCGTAAAATGCCACTAACTACTCTGACTCAAAAACATAAATAAAAGGTCGGCATCCGCTCGATAACTAGTGTGTGTAGACAACTTTACCCTGCATGAAGTAAGTTGTAAGTCACATGACATGCTGAACTAGTCCCATCACTATGTGTCGACGTAGGACTTACATGGATAAAGCGAGAATCGAGTCACGCCACATGCACATCCAAATGATCAACCGAGAGCAAAGTTTTTCGAGAGAGAATTCAAACACACAGTAATTCAAATCCGACACAAAAACAAAAAAACAAGACCAAAAAAAAAACAAGCAAACGTGGGAGAGCAAACAAATGAAAAGCAATCGCCAGTCCTGATCTCATCTCGCATCCGGGTCTTCTAACGTCTAATTGGTCCTTCAGGTGTTATGCAGGATTGACGATTGACATCACCGCGATCCAACCACAGGCCATGTGAGATGATGGAGAGAGAGAACAGGAGAAAAAAAGAAAAACCCTCCCAAAACAATACGAAACGTAACAGTGACCTATAAATCATTGAAGCATAAAAGCCCATCTAACTTAAGTGATTGAATCAGTGAGAAACAGGTGCAGATAATGACAGATGATCAGGCTGGTGATTACTGGTAATGGTGAATGCTGAGTTTGAACAGACGAGAGGGGAAATGAGGTTGCTGCTGGGGTTACAACAACTTTTGAATGGTATCTTTAGGCACTTTGCAGCGTGTCACAGTAAAACATTTATTTCCATTTACAGTGGTGTGAAAAACTATTTGCCCCCCTCCTGATTTCTTATTCTTTTGCATGTTTGTCACACAAAATGTTTCTGATCATCAAACACATTTAACTATTAGTCAAAGATAATACAAGTAAACACAAAATGCAGTTTTTAAATGAGGTGTTTTATTATTTAGGGAGAAAAAAAATCCAAACCTACATGGCCCTGTGTGAAAAAGTAATTGCCCCCTGAACCTAATAACTGGTTGGGCCACCCTTAGCAGCAATAACTGCAATCAAGCGTTTGCGATAACTTGCAACGAGTCTTTTACAGCGCTCTGGAGGAATTTTGGTCCACTCATCTTTGCAGAATTGTTGTAATTCAGCTTTATTTGAGGGTTTTCTAGCATGAACCGCCATTTTAAGGTCATGCCACAACATCTCAATAGGATTCAGGTCAGGACTTTGATTAGGCCACTCCAAAGTCTTCATTTTGTTTTTCTTCAGCCATTCAGAGGTGGATTTGCTGGTGTGTTTTGGGTCATTGTCCTGCTGCAGCACCCAAGATCGCTTCAGCTTGAGTTGACGAACAGATGGCAGGACATTCTCCTTCAGGATTTTTTGGTAGACAGTAGAATTCATGGTTCCATCTATCACAGCAAGCCTTCCAGGTCCTGAAGCAGCAAAACAACCCCAGACCATCACACTACCACCACCATATTTTACTGTTGATATGATGTTCTTTTTCTGAAATGCTGTGTTACTTTTACGCCAGATGTAACAGGACACGCACCTTCCAAAAAGTTAAACTTTTGTCTCGTCGGTCCACAAGGTATTTTCCCAAAAGTCTTGGCAATCATTGAGATGTTTTTTTTAGCAAAATTGAGACGAGCCTTAATGTTCTTTTTGCTTAAAAGTGGTTTGCACCTTGGAAATCTGCCATGCAGGCCGTTTTTGCCCAGTCTCTTTCTTATGGTGGAGTCGTGAACACTGACCTTAATTGAGGCAAGTGAGGCCTGCAGTTCTTTAGATGTTGTCCTGGGGTCTTTTGTGGCCTCTCGGATGAGTTGTCTCTGCGCTCTTGGGGTAATTTTGGTCGGCCGGCCACTCCTAGGAAGGTTCACCACTGTTCCCTGTTTTTGCCATTTGTGGATAATGGCTCTCACTGTGGTTCGCTGGATCCCAAAGCTTTAGAAATGGCTTTATAACCTTTACCAGACTGATAGATCTCAATTACTTTTGTTCTCATTTGTTCCTGAATTTCTTTGGATCTTGGCATGATGTCTAGGTTTTGAGGTGCTTTTGGTCTACTTCTCTGTGTCAGGTAGCTCCTATTTAAGTGATTTCTTGATTGAAACAGGTGTGGCAGTAATCAGGCCTGGGGGTGACTACAGAAATTTAACTCAGGTGTGATAAACCACAGTTAAGTTATTTTTTAACAAGGGGGGCAATCACTTTTTCACACAGGGCCATGTAGATTTGGAGCTTTTTTTCTCCCTTAATAACGTAAACCTTCATTTAAAAACTGCATTTTGTGTTCAATTATGTTATCTTTGACTAATAGTTAACGGTTTTTGATGAGCAGAAACATTTAAGTGTGACAAACATGCAAAAGAATAAGAAATCAGGAAGGGGGCAAATCAGTGGTTTTTCACACCACTGTATTTTATTTAATTTCCAATCTAATATTATTTTATCATTTTCAATTTAATACTATCTAAACCATACAGTATATTACCATCGTTACATTCAGTCTAGACGTTAGCAATAATATGACAACCTCCAAATGCAAATATAACAGTTGAAATCAGCCCCAAACTTTTTATCGCTTTAATTTGTCAAAAAAGCTCACGACCATCAAACTGCTCATATGTCAGCTGTCCAATAACTTTTGAGGCTGTAAAAATAAAGCAACTGACAATGAAATGTACTGTAAACAATAACTGTAATTCTAAATAAATAGTTAATAGTAATATTTTTTGTTTAAACTTGGAAGTCTACAGTCATGTCTTCATTGCTTCATTTCAAATTCATTGATTTGGTTTACAGAGAAATACTTTTGATACTTTGATACTTTTTCCTGCCCTTCGTCATTGTTGATGTTATGTGAACAGAGACGTTAAGTGTTCTTTCATTTGCAACACACTTAGTATGTTCGCAAGTATAGTATTAATCCCGAACTAGTGCACTGTTTGCGTCTATAAGCAAAGGTAAATGATGACCCTGAACAAAGAGACAATGCGCTATGACCCTGAACAAATGTGCTAACTGGAATGCTTTTTTTTTTTTTATTATCGTTTTTTTTTATTATTATTTTTATTTTCTTACTTTACTAATTGCTTTGGTTGCTTTGTTTTTTCTATATGGCCAAGCACACTTTTATCCCTCTTTATTTCATTTTTAAAACATTCTCTTCGTATGTACTGCACCATGTTCAGCGGGTGCCTCCATTACTTGTTACAGTAGTTACATTAGTGTCATAGTGCTTCATACACAGAACTTGTCTCAGTGAATCAACTACAAGCATAATAAAAGAGAAAATGAAGAAGAATGAAGAAGATTGCGACTGGACTGCAAGCTTCATAAAAGAAAAAAAAAAGTAGTGTGTAGCAGCAGAGTCTCAAACAAGCCCACGCAGCTGGATTTCAGAATGAGGTCTGAAGCTCATCTCAACAAGGAAATTAAACCCAAATAAGCAGCAACACATGATCAATACGTGATGGGGTAGGATGAAGGTCGAGATACAGAGCTCTGTACTGCTTATTGATTTCAATATCATTTCGACTTCACAAAAAATCTGCTTAATTATGGAGTTTTATTCTCTGACTGTGAGTCGGCGATGTGCAGAATGCTTCATTATTGAACAGCAGTGCCATCTGATTCAATCAAAACTTCCACAAAACTCAGAAAGACGGGGCAAAGCTAAGCATGAAATTGTGCTGAGCCGAAGAAAATAACTTTGCATTGTGTGTGTGTGTGTGTGTGTGTGTGTGTGTGTGTGTGTGTGTGTGTGTGGATCTGTCTATCTGCATTGGTGTCATGGGGGCAAGTGGTGACAAAAGATGGCAAATTGGAGTGAAAGCCTCCCGCCGCTTTTTCATCATGCCAACAGGAATCAAAGACAAACAAGCGGCTGGAGACAAACACACACACACACACACACACACACACACACACAACACATATATTCATGCTGGCGTGGAGTTGGAGTCTGGAGATTCCTCTAACTGATTTGCATAAATAATGTGCTCTGATTAGTTTTTTTTCTAAAACAGAGCTTCACGCAGATCAAAGGCTGAGAAGATTCATCATCATCATCGTCATCAAACACTCAGTTAGAGGGTTTATATCTAGAATTACAAAGTTAAAGGAGAATAGTGGGGAATTTAAAACTTAAATTATCATGCAAAATAGACCAATGAAGAACACAACACAGTATTAAAGCTAGAGGAATGACCAGTCCTAAAATTACAAACAAGGGCCGATTCTAATGACCAAAAAGAAACATTACAACAGTATCCATAACTATTATACGAACCAAAAACAGCATAAACACAACAGCTAGAACGAAAATGTGAGCTTAATTCAAATACAAACAAAACAAGATTATGAAGCAAAACCAAACCATGACACTGACATTCATACCTAGAAACCGCATTACACTGAGTATTAGAACCAGGAAGATAATAAAGATCAAATATATATATAAAACTGTAATGCAGTCTGTTTTATATATCTATTTTGTCTATGATACACAATTTATTTATGCGTGTGTGTGTGTGTGTGTGTGTGTGTGTGTGTGTGTGTGTGTACATGCATACTGTAGATGTGTGTCCAGTTCATGGTGGAAAAATGACCTGATAGAGTCGAAAATGGAATCCTCTGTGCTAATGATGAGAGAAAATTTGTTCACACCTCCCACTCACCTCCTCTACACACACACACACACACACACACACACACACACACACACACACACACACACACACACACACACACATCCACACACATTGATGTCTTTGGATTCTTTAATCCTTGATCTTGATGGCTGTGCTCACTAAAATAGCAACCTTCCAAAAAAGACTAAATGAAATGAATTCAGGATCTGTGCGCCCTGCTGAAGATTATGAAAAGGAGCAACAAGATGATGTCAGCACGAAGCCTCAGCCAAAAGGGAACAGTGCTGTATTAACGGTCTTTTCGGAGTTCCTGATCTACAGATCACAGCAATATCGTAGGGTCTTCTTCAAGAGGTTAGTCTAAGTTTGGCGCAATGTGTCACAGTGCAGGAGAAATTCTACTCACTCACTCACTCACTCATCATCTATACCGCTTTATCCTGTATTTAGGGTCGCAGGGGGCCTGGAGCCTATCCCAGGAGATGAGGTACACCCAGGGTGCCAATCCATCGCAGGGCACACACATATACACACACTCATTCACTAACTACGGGCAATTTGAGAATGCCAATTAACCTAACCTGCATGTCTTTGGACTGTGGGAGGAAACCGGAGTACCCGGAGGAATCCCTCCAAGAACGGGGAGAACATGCAAACTCCATGCACACGGAGGGAATCAAACCCGGCTAGGAATCCAACCCAGACCCTGTAGGTGCAAAGCGACTGTGGTAACCACTAAACCACCGTGCCAGCCAGAGACATTCTAGGCATCAATAAAGAAAAATGATGATGCATTAAATTTTAAAATGTCTGCCAAAACATTTTAGCAGTTTAAAATTATCCAAAGGTGAATTTTGTTCATGCTTTTATGATTGTTTAGTGCCGACATGGAATGCTTTGAGCTTTCACTACTGGAGCACTTCTCATCCAAGGGGTGAAGCTAAAACCTTCTCATCTAAGGGGTGAAGCAAATCCACTAAAATAGCTATTCTAATAAATAGTATGCTCGAACAGATACTACACTGTGTATGGTGACGTTTATTACAGAAGTACGTGGCAGATTCATAGGCTCTCTAGTCGCAGGTGTTCAAACCATCCAAGCTCCAGGTTGCATTTTACAGGTGAGAAATCATAGCAGTTCTTGACAAGTCTTGACACCTTGTAGTAATTTGCGAGGTGTAGTAGGTACTTTGTGACACTTGGTAAATCATGACAGTTCTTGACAGGTAGCCGTGAGAGTGTGATGGTTTGCAGCAGAGTTCTATGTGATTCACATAGTGATACATCTTAACATTTTGTGACTAATGTGTAGTCATTTCGTAGTTGATTTAAGTCATGTGACATCACTTGAGTCTGTCAGTATTTTTACACGATGGTCTGTTAGTCCAAAAAAGAAAAAACATGTAAACATTAATTTTAGCCTAGCTGAAATCATACTAAATCAAACTTCTCAGCCATAAAAAGTCAGATTAGCACAGCCATGTAATGAGGTTGTGAGTCAAGTTACTCCTTGCACCTCAACTGGACAGACAAATCGCCCTGGTTGCTCTGCGCTTGCTCCACAGTTCCGAACCTGGGTTTTGACCTGGAAGTTAAAAATATTGCATAACAGAAGCCGCTATACCAATGTGGTGGTGTCATTTGCCTCCAGATAACACCACACACACCGCTCATAGGATCGAGTGCATTACATAAAGTAAAGTGAATAGCACATAGTCAATATACAGTTGTTTTCACTACACAACATAAAACCAGTTTGGAAGCTTACTTGTAAAAAGCTCAATACTAACAATATAAAAACGGGGCTTATCGCCACCTATCTAAATCATTTGCCCTTCTACAGTATGCTTAAATAATGAGACAAGGACAATATAGGTCAGGCTAACTGTGCATGTAAACATACTGAATGAGTCAAGTGATTCAAGAAACCAAGAACTCTCAATAATTTCAATTCAGGCCACAAAAAAAAAAAGTCTTCTAAACCTCAAATACACACACCTACGTACATTTTATGCCTTTTTGTCTACTGTACCTGCAAACTGTTATGATGAAACAGAGATACAGTAGATAGATAGATAGATAGATAGATAGATAGATAGATAGATAGATAGATAGATACTGTAGATAGTACTTTATTAATTATAAAGAAAAATTGTAAATTTACTAGTTCCCTTTCAAAGGCTTTTACTCGATGCTGCGTGAGAACGCTATGGGAACCATTTTGTCACGTTGCAGGTTGTGAAGCAAATTTTTGGCTATATATAACCTCGGGCAGGTGACGTCATCTGATTAGACGCAGCTGGAGGTTATAATTACTAGTGAGCCGGCGACAAACCTCAGATCATTTGTCTTCATGCTGACATTTTGATCGCGTGTGTGCAGCAAGCATTTAAAAGCCATTCTAAACAGAGAAAAAAACAATAAAACTCACCAGATAAAATGGCGGAGTTTAGTGTCTCATGCCCATGCGGTAACCGTCTTTCTGAAGACGATACTCATAACCTTTGTTTTGAATGTTTGGGTGAAAGCCACGCTCTCCTTGGACTTGAAGGAGAGTGTGAGCAGTGTGATGATCTCCAAATGAAGGTGCTACGAGCGCGTCTCGCGTTCTTTAGGGAGCCACGAGCCGCTCTGCACTCCTGGGGCTCACAGGTTGATTTGGCCGAGGCACGAGAGACGGAGTCCCTCCTTTCTCTCGCCCCCTCCCCAGATCACTTCGGTACTTCTCATGAGTGTTTGGGAGAGACTCACTCTCTTGCTTCTGTAGATATGGATGTAGCTACCTCAGAATGATCCTCTAGAGATGATAAAGAGTATGAGGAGTTACTTGAGGTTATAACACGCGCAGTCGAACGATTACACATTGACTGGCCACAGGAGTAAAATCACCCAAAACGGTCGAAATTAGATGACAGATTTCTGTCGGGTGGCCAGGAGATGGCGCCTCAACGCCGGTCTCTCCCCTTTTTTGATGATCTCCACAACGAGTTATCTCGTTCATGGAGACATCATTTTCTTCCCGTATCTTTGTACCTTCGACTTCGTTTTATTCGAACATCGTTGATGCAAAGGCACGAGGTTATGTGATGATGCCCCAGATTGAGGAGACGCTCGCGGGCTATCTCGCTCCTGGAACATCATCCTCACTAAAGAAGCTGACCCTTCCCTCCAAGGCGTGTAGAACTTCTTCTACCCTGGTAGGGAAGGCGTTCCAAGCAGCAGATCAGGCCGGCGCTTACTTGCACACCATGGCGGTTTTGCAGGCGTACCAGGCTGACCTGGTATCGGCCACCCAACCTCAACCTGATCTGAAGTGCAGAAGGAAAGCGTCAGTAGCCGCGAACCCCCCCGTAAGGACTGGGGTACGGCTCGGCACCCCCATCAGGCCGCCCCCAAGAGAATAGATCGCTCTGTCTTCTTTACGAAGAAAAAGCGTTCCTGAGAGCAGAGGGGAGGGGAGGGGCATATAGGAGCATGCCCCCACGGGCACCCCTGGGAGATCGATGTTCAGTTTCCGCCGCCTTTGGTGTTGCGGACAACACCGGTCTCCAACGACACGTTAGTCCTTCGGTCGCATCCTGCCATATTCTGCCGCATCCTACAGTCGGTACTTCCTGGTCCCCAAGAAGGACGGGGGTCTGCGTCCAATGCTGGATCTTCGCGGTTTGAACCGCTATCTCAAAAAATGCAACTTCAAAATGTTGACCATAAAAACTATTGTCTCACAAATCCAACCACAGGATTGGTTTGCGACAATAGATTTAAAGGACGCATACTTCCACATAGAAATTTTGCCACAGCACAGGAAGTTCCTGAGGTTCGCTTTTGGGGGAAAAGCCTACCAATTTCGGGTTCTTCCATTCGGTCTAGCCCTATCACCCCGCACTGGGATGAGACTCAACGCCACGGAAAGCGTTCTCTTTCCAGCGCAGGTGACAACCTACTTGGGTGTCAGATGGAATTCGATCGCTATGCAGGCACATCTGTCTCCTGCTCGCGTCGAATCCATAAACAACGCTCTGAAGGAAATCAGGCTGGACCAAGAAGTGACTGTACATCACTTACAAAAATGTTTAGGCCTCATGGCAGCTGCATCCACGGTGATACCTTTGGGTCTCCTGCACATGAGAGCTTTTCAGCTGTGGCTAAGAGCCAGGGGAGTTCACATGAGAACAAATCCCCGAAGGCGGATAAGGCTTATGCGCAAAGGACTTCGTAACTTTTCTATGTGGTTCAGAACCCGGTTTCTCACCTTGGGTCCCACTCTAGTTCCGTCTTGTCGTCGCAAAATACTAATGACAGACGCTTCCCTTACCGGCTGGGGGGCGGTCTTGGATGGCCGTCCAGCCCAAGGGAGCTGGAGAGGCCACCTTTTCGCATGGCACATCAATTGCCTCGAAATGATGGCTCTATTTTTAGCTCTACAGCATTTCCTCCAGCAGCTGAGAGGCTACCATGTCCTAGTGCGGGTGGACAGCACATCGGTCGGTAGTCTCCTACATAAATCCCCAGGGCGGCCGTCGTTCGCGATGTGGACTCACTTCGCCTCTAGGAGTCAGGGCTCATTCAACCAGAGGGATCGCCTCATCTATTGCTCTTGCAAGAGGTACTACCCTGCAACAAGTGTGTGACGCGGCGGGTTGGTCCTCTCCACACACATTTGTAAGATTTTATAGTCTGGATGTCCATGCCACTCCAGGCTCATGAGTCCTCGAGTCAGCTTCCCAGACATGAATCTGAGACTTCCTGGCCTTGTGCGCACACGCTACACAACCTGGGGGTCCAGACACTTGTAGTGCGGTGGCGTTGGTATTCTCGTTCCAATAGCGTTTTCACGCAGCATCGAGTAAAAGCCTTTGAAAGGGAACGTCTCGGGTTACTTTGCTGTAACCCTGTTGCCTGAAAAGGTGGGAACGAGATGCTGCGTCCTAATGCCGCACTACCACGTGACAGGACGTCCGTTCAGACAAATTAATCTGAGGTTTGTCGTCGGCTCACTAGTATTTATAACCTCCAGCTGCGTCTAATCAGATGACGTCACCTGACCGAGGTTATATATAGCCAAAAATTTTGCGTGTTTCCACACATGCTTCACAACCGGCAACGTGACAAAATGGTTCCCATAGCGTTTTCACGCAGCATCTCATTCCTGCCTTTTCAGGGAACAGGGTTACAGCAAAGTAACCCGAGACGTTTTATTTATTAAAGAATGTTGCTATTATATTTAATATCACAGAACATCCATGACAAAAGTCTGTTTCTGCTCTCACTTACATTATAGAACATATAAACAGTAGGAATGCTACAAAGCAATGATTCTGGAAACTCCTTCCATAAACATTAAATAAATACTGCCTTAATTCAAGAAAATCTTGCCATATCAACACGCTCCCTGTGAGCTACAGTAATTCTATAGAAACGGTATTGTTGTAGACTTTAATGGAAACATGTGATTTGCACCTGCATTACTGTCAGAGCTGCTGTTATAGAAAATACAGTGGTGTGAAAAACTATTTGCCCCCTTCCTGATTTCTTATTCTTTTGCATGTTTGTCACACTTAAATGTTTCTGCTCATCAAAAACTGTTAACTATTAGTCAAAGATAACATAATTGAACACAAAATGCAGTTTTTAAATGATGGTTTACGTTATTAAGGGAGCAAAAAAACTCCAAATCTACATGGCCCTGTGTGAAAAAGTGATTGCCCCCCTTGTTAAAAAATAACTTAACTGTGGTTTATCACACCCGAGTTCAATTTCTGTAGTCACCCCCAGGCCTGATTACTGCCACACCTGTTTCAATCAAGAAATCACTTAAATAGGAGCTACCTGACACAGAGAAGTAGACCAAAAGCACCTCAAAAGCTAGACATCATGCCAAGATCCAAAGAAATTCAGGAACAAATGAGAACAAAAGTAATTGAGATCTATCAGTCTGGTAAAGGTTATAAAGCCATTTCTAAAGCTTTGGGACTCCAGCGAACCACAGTGAGAGCCATTATCCACAAATGGCAAAAACATGGAACAGTGGTGAACCTTCCCAGGAGTGGCCGGCCGACCAAAATTACCCCAAGAGCGCAGAGACAACTCATCCGAGAGGCCACAAAAGACCCCAGGACAACATCTAAAGAACTGCAGGCCTCACTTGCCTCAATTAAGGTCAGTGTTCACGACTCCACCATAAGAAAGAGACTGGGCAAAAACGGCCTGCATGGCAGATTTCCAAGGCGCAAACCACTTTTAAGCAAAAAGAACATTAAGGCTCGTCTCAATGTTGCTAAAAAACATCTCAATGATTGCCAAGACTTTGGGGAAAATACCTTGTGGACCGATGAGACAAAAGTTGTACTTTTTGGAAGGTGCGTGTCCCGTTACATCTGGCGTAAAAGTAACACAGCATTTCAGAAAAAGAACATCATACCAACAGTAAAATATGGTGGTGGTAGTGTGATGGTCTGGGGTTGTTTTGCTGCTTCAGGACCTGGAAGGCTTGCTGTGATAGATGGAACCATGAATTCTACTGTCTACCAAAAAATCCTGAAGGAGAATGTCCGGCCATCTGTTCGTCAACTCAAGCTGAAGCGATCTTGGGTGCTGCAGCAGGACAGTGACCCAAAACACACCAGCAAATCCACCTCTGAATGGCTGAAGAAAAACAAAATGAAGACTTTGGAGTGGCCTAGTCAAAGTCCTGACCTGAATCCTATTGAGATGTTGTGGCATGACCTTAAAAAGGCGGTTCATGCTAGAAAACCCTCAAATAAAGCTGAATTACAACAATTCTGCAAACATGAGTGGGCCAAAATTCCTCCAGAGCGCTGTAAAAGACTCGTTGCAAGTTATCGCACACGCTTGATTGCAGTTATTGCTGCTAAGGGTGGCCCAACCAGTTATTAGGTTCAGGGGGCAATTACTTTTTCACACAGGGCCATGTAGGTTTGGATTTTTTTTCTCCCTAAATAATAAAACCCCTCATTTAAAAACTGCATTTTGTGTTTACTTGTGTTACCTTTGACTAATAGTTAAATGTGTTTCATGATCAGAAACATTTTCTGTGACAAAGTTGCAAAAGAATAAGAAATCAGGAGGGGGGCAAATAGTTTTTCACACCACTGTACATAAACACCTTCTGAATAAAATCAGAATCCTGAATTTCACAGCACATCCAAGTAATTTTCAGTTATAGTTTTAACAGGCAAACATGTTAACCAAAATTTGCTTTCAACTGTAAAACAAACCAAATAGCTCATAAGTCTTAATGAGCTGAGCAAAATCCCTCGTTAACAGCAGTGAGATGGCTAAAACAAAAAAATCCAAACCATAAAAAGTGATAATAAGGGAGAAAATTTGACTGTTAAATCTAAAGGTCACAGGTCCTTATCACATCCTCTGTGTGTCTAAGTTACAGATTTTCTAATGCAAAAGTTCAAACTAAAAATGAGCATAAAAGCAGGCAGCTGGAAACAGACGCCCGACCTCTGCTGCTTCATCACGGCTTAATTAAAGGTGGCGTTTCTAAAGCACTAATTGACAGTGTGTCTCTGTGCAGCTCCGCCTCCAGGCTTAAGTATGAAATCGGTGTATTGTTTAAAGAAACTGGTTTATTTCACAGCAAGAGGTCGTCCAAGTGTTAATTACATCAGCACAGAGCAAGTGTTTTCTCTCTGATTCTCTGGGTCTGGGTCACACTACTTCGTTGGCTAATTAGCATGTTGAAAGGAGAGTATAATAGAGCTTCTCTTCACAATGTGTATAATGGCTACGTCAAAGATGTATGAATTCAAAAAAGAATGTGTGTTGCAAGAACACTGCTTATGTTTTCTTGTTTACAGTGTGTGTGTGTGTGTGTGTGTGTGTGTGTTAAATTACTTTACTGTCTCCCATTCTGAATGTCTGTTTATCTGCCTGTCTGTTTGTGTCTGGTTATACAGGGTGGGTGAAAATTAACTAGACAATAACTCAAATTAAAATTAAAATAAAAATTTGATTTGTCACATACATAGTCATACACAGTACGATATGCAGTGAAATGCTTATACGACCGACAGTGACATTAAAAAAGAAAATTAAAGCTTATAAATATGAATAACTAGACAATAAGATAACATTGGTAATCTTATTTTCAAGCAGGATGGTGCACCACCCCATTTTGCTCTTACTGTACATGCATGGTTAAATCAGAAATTTCCAGGACATTGGCTGGGATGACAGGGACCTCATGAATGGCCTCCAAAAAGTCCAGATCTCATTTTATTTTTTTTCCTGTGCAAAGGATGAGGTGTAACGGATAAAGCCTCACACACCAGAGGACTTGAATTCAGGAGGTTATCAGCAATAACTTTCTTCAGAAGTTCCTCCAACTTCCTCCATTTGCTTTCATTTTCATACATAATAAAGTATATGTACAATATGTTTAAATGGATTTGTATTAGAAATGTAGACTTTATTACCAGCTTTTAATGCCTAGTTACTTTTCACCTACTCCATATATCTATGTCTATCTGTCTGTCTGTCCGTTCATCCACTGTTATTGGTGGTCTTTTGGCTGCTCCCGGCAAGTTTTACGTCGAATGCCCTTCCTGACGCAACCCTCCCATTTTGTCCAAGCTTGGAACCAGTGGCTGGACTCCACATAGGAGTCAAAACATCTACCACTGAGCCACCATCCCCTAGTCTATCTATTTTTCTGTCTGTCTGCTGTTCGATCCTGCTGCCTGTCTACCCACACTATCTCTATGTCTGACATTTTGTGTCTATTTCTAATCATTAACTCTGACATTGTCATTACTGATGGTCTGCCTGCATGCCTGTTTTCATGCATTTCTGATTGTGTTTGGGTGTTTGTTACTGTCTGTCTGTGTACCTGCTTGTACAGTACAGTATATGTTTGTGTTCCACTGCATTGGGTGGTGTGAACTACAGCTCAAAGAAAGCTATTTTCTAGGAAGCTATATTATGAGCTCTGAAAGCATGCAGGCATGCATGACTTGTGAGTTAACTACTGCACTGTTGGATCAAAGCAAGAAACCTTGAGGAGTTATTATTGAATACCAACGGTAGATTTTTAAAAGATGGTTAAATTCAAGGAAATGTATGGCTTTAAAACAATAGCTAAGTGCAAAACCAGTAACACTTAAACCAGAGTTTCCATGCAAATGTAAGTTAACCTTCAGTGTAATTGACAGCGTAACAAGCCAATGACATCACAGCATGAAGGGATGGATAGGACAAAGCAATACATCATGCCCAATTCAGTCAGTTAGCTACTTATTAGCAGCCATGTCTTTAATTCTGTTGAAAAAGTTCTCCTGTTTATAACAGATGGATCATATACAATATATCTGGTGAAGTTCTATTAGTCTTTTCTAGTAAAATCTTCCTCCATTGCATCCATTCTGCTTCTCATTTTCTGCCCTGCAACCAGATGTCACTCATCATAATAGTCATGTGACCGCAAACAACATATTGCAGCACAGTGAGGCGTCATGTCGCTTCTTCCTGGTTAGCTTGTCTCTGGAATCATTGCAACATGTTGCTTATTGTCATTTTACTGGTTGCCATGTTTCTTTGTTGTCGTGTTGGCATGTCACTCATTGTGAATGTTGTGTTGCTTGCTGGAGAGTTGCTGTTGCTGTCTTGCCTGTTGACGTGTCACCTATTTTCCGGCTTTGTCTTTGCAATTCAATGAAATTTTATTTATATGCCACTTTTAAGTGTGAACAATGTCACAAATCAACTTTACATGAATATATATAGATTGAAAACAAAAAGTTTGTTATTCATCCTAAATATGCAGACTGGCAGCACAGCTGATTAGTGGGTAGCAATAACTGTTCCCTCGCACATCCAGTGTTGGAGGTTCAAATCTCGCCCCCGGTCTGTATTTGTGTTTGAGTTTGCATGTTCTATGTGTGCTTGGTTGGTTTCCTTCCGTGGTCCAAAGACCTGCAGTGTAGGCAGATTGGCATTTCCATATATATATATATATATATATATGTGTGTGTGTGTGTGTGTCTGTATGTGCACATTTAACTGCAAGATCTTTAGCATCATACGTACATTATTGAGTGCTGGCATAAAGTCATTGCATCCAACCATTGGTAATGATTAAGGTTAAAGAACAGAATAGACAAGCATGACATTGGTGTCACTGGTTGGCATTCCCCTGATATCATGCAATATGTTGTGGTTTTATCTGCTGCCATTTTGCCTATCGCTTGTTTCATCAAAATGTGTTGCTGTTACCTTTTGCCATATTGTTTATTCCCATGTCACTGGTTGCATTGCCACGTTGTCATTTCAGTGCATACTGTGGTGGTCGTTGCTATTTTATCTGTTCCTATGATGTTGATTTCACCTGATACTGTACCATTTGACCTGTTGCCATGTCATCAGTAATGGTTTCACATGTTGCCATTTTTCTTGTTGTCTTATTCCTTGCTACCATTTCACTTGCTGCTGTTCCCTTTCAAAGTGTATACTCGATGTTGTGTGAAAACTCTATGGGAATATTCAATTCAATTCAATTTTATTTATATAGCGCTTTTAACAATGGTCATTGTCTCAAAGCAGCTTCACAAAAATGAAAGAAAATTTACAATAAATAAATAAATAAATAAATAAATAAATAATAATAATAATAATTTTAGAAAAGAAAATAATTGGAAGTGTGTATGTTTGAGAAAAATGTGTAGATAATAATGAGACGAATGAATGAAATCTCTCTGATGAGCAAGCCAAGGGTGACGGCGACGGTGGCAAGGAAAAACTCCCTGAGATGGCATTAGGAAGAAGCCTTGAGAGGAACCAGACTCAACAGGGAACCCATCCTCATTTGGGTGATAACAGATAGAAATTATATAACATCTTGTGTGTTGTGCAGGTGAAAATTCAATATGACAGAAATTATTTAAATTGACATGAAGACCAGTTCAGCATAGGGACGAGTCAGTAGGAGCAGAGGGCAGATGAGGTCTGGATCACTGGAAGCACAGGAGCAGCATGTGTAGCTCCAACCATCATAAAGCTGAATCCAGCTGGAGCTGGTCCTTCTCTGTATGCCTCAGGAACCTCGCAGGGTCGGCCTTTGTCTACTGAAGTTGGCAAAATCTCCCGATGCCTCGGGATGGGTAGAGAAATACAGAACAGATGGGGAGAATTAGCGTACAGTAGTTGCCATTCAGTATAGGTGTACTGGAGCATGAGATTATGGGATGAGTTATGTGTATGCCAGATTAAAAAGATGCGTCTTGAGTCTACTTTTGAACTGGGAAACCGTGTCTGCTCCCCGAACACTGTCTGGAAGGCTATTCCAAAGCTTTGGAGCTAAATATGAAAATGCCCTACCCCCTTTTGTAGATTTTGAAATTCTGGGAACTACCAGAAGTCCGGAGCTTTGTGATCTTAAGGTGCGTGGTGGATTGTAGCGTATCAGAAGACTGGTTAGGTATGTGGGAGCTAAACCATTTAAGGCCTTGTATGTAAGTACTGTAATACTATTTTGTAGTTTATTCTAAACTGAACAGGTAGCCAGTGCAGGGATGATAATATTGGGGTTACATGATCATATTTTCTGGATCTAGTGAGAACCCTGGAAGCTGCATTTTGGACTAACTGAAGCTTGTTTATTGAGGATGCAGGACAACCACCTATGTTTCAGTGCTGGAGTTTCTGCAGGAAATGCTTGTCCTCGGGCTTGGGCCCTAGTACTCTCAGGATGTACTTAACCGCATCCCCACTGAACTATCTTCCAAAAGTTCCATTTGTAACATGCACCCTACTGTACTGTTTTGAAGCCTTCTGTCCTCCGCCTTTTACAGCTTCGGAGCAGGAGAAACTTCACTTACTGTCCAGTACGTGCTCTTCAGATTTACGTCCACCGCATCAGCCAGTGGCGTAGGTCAGAGCGCCACTATACTGGCTGAAAGATGCTATTGCCCTCTCCTATGAGGCGCGTGGGATCACTTCGCCTCTAGGAATCAGGGCTCATTCAACCAGGGGGATCGCCTCATTTATTGCACTAGCAAGAGGTATTCCCCTGCAGCACTGCCGAATTGTTTCAGTGCTGGAGTCTCTGCAGGAAAGTTGTCCTCTGGCTTGTGCCCTAGTACTCTCAGGACGCACGTAACTGCATCCTCACGGAGCTATCATCCGAAAGTTCAACATGCACCCTATTGTTTTCGAAGCCTCCACCTTTACAGCTTCGGGGCAGGAGAGACTTCACTTACGTGCTCTTCAGATTTACATCCACCGCATCAGCCAGTGGCGTAAGTCAGAGCAGCTTTTACATGTTTAGGTGACGCAAACAGGGGACGGCCGCCACTACACTGGGTGAGAGATGCTATTGCCCTCTCCTATGAGGTACGTGGGCTCACTTCGCCTCTAGGAATCAGGGCTCATTCAACCAGGGGGATCGCCTCATCTATTGCACTAGCAAGAGGTATTCCCCTGAAGCATGTGCGTGCGAAGCAAGTAGACCCAGTCCACTGCCGAATTGTTTCAGTGCCGGAGTCTCTGCAGGAAAGTTGTTCTCAGGCTTGTGCCCTAATACTTTCAGGACGCATGTAATGGCATCCTCACTGAACAACATCACCCTATTGTTTTGAAGCCTTCTGTCTTCCGCCTTTACAGCTTCGGAGCAGGAGAGACTTCACTTACTGTGTCCAGTACGTGCTCTTCAGATTTACGTCCACCGCATCAGCCAGTGGCGTAGGTCAGAGCAGCCTTTACACGTCTTGCGGCCGCCACTACACTGGGTGAGACATGCATATTGCCCTCTCCTATGAGGCGCGTGGGTTCACTTTGCCGCTAGGAAGCAGGGCTCATTCAACCAGGGGGATCGCCTCACTTTGCACCAGCAAGAGGTATTCCACTTCAGCAATTTTATGACGCGGAGGGTTGGTCCTCCCGGCACACGTTTGTTAAAATTTTTATCTGGATGTTCATGCTACTCCGGGCTCACGGGTCCCCGAGTTAGCTGCCCAGGCATAGTTCTGAGACCTTCTCGGCCTTGTGCGCACACAACCTTGGGGTCCAGACACTTGCAGTGCGGCGACGTTGGTATTCTCGTTCCCATAGCGTTTTCACGCAGTATTGAGTGTAGCCTTTGAAATGGAACATCTCGGGTTACTTTGCTGTAACCCTGTTCCCTAAAAAGGCGGGAACGAGATGCTGCGTCCCAATGCCGCACTGCCTACGTGACCGGACGTCCGTTCAGACAAATCAATCTGAGGAATGTTTCCGGTTCACTCCTTTTATAACCTCCAGATGCGTCTCATCAGATGACGTCACCTGACCGAGGTTATATACTGTAAGCCAAAATTTGGCGTGTTTGATATACACATGCTTCACAACCGGCAACATGACAAGATGTTCCAGTGGTAGCTCAGTGGTTAAGGCATTGGACTATGGTTCAGAAGATCCCAGGTTCAAACCCCACAACCACCAAGTTGCCACTGTTGGGCCCTTGAGCAAGGCCCTTAACCCTCAACTGCTCAGATGTGTAATGAGATAAAAATGTAAGTCGCTCTGGATAAGAGCGTCTGCCAAATGCCTAAATGTAAATGTTCCCATAGCGTTTTCACGCAGCATCTCGTTCCTGCCTTTTCAGGGAACAGGGTTATAGCAAAGTAACCTGAGACGTTTCATCTGTTACCGCATTTTGTCTGTTATTATTGCCTGATACAATTTTTCCTGTTATGGTTTCACATGTTACATGCTGCCTGTTTCCTATACTAAATCCAGCCATCCAACAAATCTATCCTGTCAGTCTCTGTCTTATTTTTCTCTGATGACCCCAGATTCTGTCTCCAAACTAATCCTGAAATCCAACTCTTCATCCTGTCACCTTGATCCTGCTCCTACTTCTCTCCTGAAACTTTGTCACTCTGCCATTTCTGCACCTATTTCTCATTTCATTAACGCATCTCTTACCTCTGCTTCTTTTCCTCTGCCACTAAAAATTGCTGCAGTTACACCTGTGCTCAAGAAACCCAACCTTGACTCCTCAGTTCTATCTAACTATCGTTCCATTTCTAATTTACCTTTCATATCCAAATTACTGGAAAGTACTGTTGCTGGTTTTCGCCCCCTCCATAGTACCGAAACTGCACTTGTAAAGGTAGTGAATGATCTACTGCTTTCTTGTGACTCTGGTTCCTTGTCTATACTGCTCCTACTTGATCTCAGCTCTGCCTTCGATACTGTCTCCCATGATTTGCTCATTTCTCGTCTCTCTGGTCTGGGTATCTCTGGTACTGCTCTTTCTTGGTTTTCTTCCTATCTCTCAGATAGACAATTTTATATTTCTGTTAAGGACTTTCGATCGCCCACTGTCCCCCTGAAGCGAGGTGTTCCCCAGGGATCTGTTCTTGGCCCACTATTATTCACAATTTATATAATCCCACTCGGTCTGATCCTTCAACGTCATGGTCTTAACTATCACTTTTATGCCGATGACAGTCAACTTTACTATCTGTACACCTACTCCATCTGCCCAAATTGACAAAATCTCTGCTTGCGTGAAGGACATTATAGATTGGCTTAACTTAAACTTTCTCAAACTTAACATGGACAAAACTGAAATAATTTTCATCGGTACCCCAGCACTCACCAGCAACATCTCCACCAATTTCACCTGTGAGATTGCTGGCTCTCACATCAAAACATCCACTTCTGTCAAAAATTTAGGAGTAATCTTTGACTCCACACTCTCCTTTCAGCCTCACATTAAATCTATCACTAAATCTGCATTCTTTCATTTACGCTGCATTGCCCAACTGCGTCCCTTCATCAGTACCAAAGATGCTGAAACTCTCATCCATGCATTCGTCTCATCACGCATTGATATCTGTAATGCCCTTTTCATTGGTCTACCTGCCAGCTCCATCTCCAGACTACAATATATTCAAAACTCTGCAGCTAGAATACTCACTCATACCAAACGCTCTGCTCATATACAGTAACTGCAATCTTGTCTGATCTCCATTGGCTCCCTAACCCTAACCCAATCAAATTCAAAATTCTTCTCCTCGTCTTCAAATCTATAAACGGCTTAGCTCCCACTTACCTTTTTAATCTGCTTGCCCCCTACATCCCGACTCGTTCACTACGTTCCTCCGATTCTGTTTTTTTGTTGTCCCTCGGTACCGCCTCTCTTCAATGGGCGGCAGATCATTCAGTGTTATTGCTCCCAAACTCTGGAACTCTCCACCACACTGTCTCCGTTCTGTTACCAACATCTCCATATTTAAATCTTTACTCAAAACTCATTTGTTTTCTGAATGTTACACTTGAATCAACCTGTCCTCTGCATGTCCCCCCCCCCCTCATTGTACAGTGTCCTTGAGCTCTGGAAAGGCGCTATATAAATAAAAATTATTATTATCATTATTACATATTGCTATGCCACCCATTTTCTACTTGTTATTCTACAGTATCTCTAGTTTCTATTTGCCTGTTGCACATTCCTGTGCCATGTTGTAGTCATGTTGCCTGTTATTGCCTTGTCAGTTGTCTAGTTGTATATTGCTGTCTGATGTCTGGCTGCAAGTTACCCGTTTTCTTTTCAACGGTCCCTATGTTGACTGTTGCCATTTGCTTGTTACTGTGTTACTTGTTGCTGTGCAACGTGTTGCTGTACTCTGGCATTTAAATCGAGACTCCATCTTGCTACATTGCTCAATGATATACAGGATGTGTGTTGCTTGTGGCTGTGTAGTCTATTGGCATACATGCAGGTTGGTGTTGCTTTCTGCTTGCCTCTGCCAGCCTTGGCGTTCTGCTGAACTCATGGCTCCACCCGAATGCTTCGTTCATGCTGATCTTTTACTCTGAGTTTGTTACACATAAATTCAAAAGTCGGAATGAACAGGTGAATGAAATGACAGCATCACTTTTCTGCCTCGCTCTCTTTCATGCTAAGTTGAGGCTCACATCCACAGCTCTTCTGTGTGTATATGTGTGTTGTGACAGTAGTGTTTGATGTGTGTGAGGGTTCAGTCACAGCTTGTTGATTCTCACTGGATGGTGGAGTGTGTGTGCATGTGTTTATTGGTGGGTTTGTGTGTGTGCATGCAAGGATATATGTGTGTGTGTGTGTGTGTGTGTGTGTGTGTGTGTGTGTGTGGCTGTGTGTGTTTGTATGTGTATGGGAGAGAGCAAGTGAGCAGTTGGACCATGACTTATTATTTATTTTGTGTGTTTTAATGCAGGTGACAGATGTTCTGATATATTAGCACATACTGTAACACAGATTGTCTATCACACAGTGTGTGTGTGTGTGTGTGTGTGTGTGTGTGTGGTGGAAATGCAATCATCTACCGGAATCTAAAAGTATGCAACAAAAGAAATTAATGAATAAAACAAATAACAAAAAAAAGGTCAAATGAATTGAAAAATGAACTGAAAGCGAGAGAGAGAGAGAGAGAGAGAGAGAGAGAGAGAATGAAAGGTTTAATATTCATGAATGCTCACAGTCTATAGTATGTTCTATATCCTGCAAAGGATTAGGTCAGGCATTTTTAGACAGCAAATAAATTTCAATGAAATCCTTTTCATCTGCCAGTGCAGTGTTATATCTAGAAGTTCAACCATGCATGTGTGTGTGCATGCATGCGTGTGTGTGTTGGTCATGCCGTATAGTTGATATATGCTGAGAGATGAGATGAGGAATGTTTGTTGGGGTTTAATATTTCAACAATAAAAAAGCTTTAAGGAGACAGAGCAGTAAATCTGAGAAGAGTTTAAAACATACGCAAAGTTCACAAACCAAGACCCGGATTATTACACAAGTCAAACAATAATCTGATATCCTTCTCAGGTGATCTTGATTATTTAAAAATCCATCATTTATCTACAATAGGCATGCAATTCTCATCTGAATCTCCTGATCCAAAATCAGAAAGAGAACGAAGTAAAACACAAAAGGTGGTCATTTATTAAACAGTTCTTTAAAGTACAGTATGTTATAAACCCTGCAGGTGAGTTTCATGTTCATCAGTAGCTTGTCCCAGAGCTTCACCGTGTTGGGAATAGAGGAGACTTTCCATAAGGATGAGGCTATCTCCATCTTCCTTTCTTCGCAGAATACAGTTGGCCATTACTGTAGATTTGCGTCATGACAAATTAGATCCAGATGTCCATTAAAGTACATCTAGTGTCAGATACATCTCAGTTACATGTCAGAGAAATGCTGAGCTGTGCTAGCAAACCATCACAGCGCCACTAGTCAATCACCGCCCTATGTGAGCTCAAGAATGCAGAAGAGGCACAGCTCGTCCCTCTGTGAGTATCGTGCTGCCCCCTGATGCACCACAAGCCACAGTTCAGAAAGATGCAGTAGTCTGGCTTCAAATAAAGAGAAAATTGGGAGGGTGGAATCTACGGCCAAAAAACAAGTTAAATTATAGTTGACATATTGTAAAATTGTAAATTGTATTGAGGCAGCATGATGGATTAGTGGTTAGCATTGTCGCCTTGCACCTCCAGGGTCCGGGTTTGATTCCCGGCCAGGTTCGATTCCCGCCTGTGTGTGCATGGAGTTTGCATGTTCTCCCCGTGCTTGGTGGATTTCCTTCAACAGTCCAAAGACATGCAGATTAGGTTAATCGGTGTTACCAAAATTGCCCGTAGTGTGTGAATGATTATGTGAGTACTGTATGTGTGTTCCCTGCAATGGATTGGCACCCTGTGCAGGGTGCCCTAAGTCTCCTGGGATTGTCTAAGGCCTTGTTCACACGGTCGTTAAAATGGACCGTTTTTCTGCCGTTCGTAGCGTCCGGTGACCACGGATGAAGCGCCGAGGGTTTTCTACACATAGGAGTCAATGACGGTGTTCACACGGGCTTTGGTGACGTGCGTTTGTCCGGCTGCACGTTTATACGGTGTTAAAAAAATGTTGCATGAAGCTTTTTCTTGCCGTTCAAATCCCAACGAACGCATGGAAACCGCGTCTAGTTCGTTTTCTCCGCGTCCATTTTACGCTTCGGAGGACCGGATATATCCCATGATCCTACATGCTATACATAGGGAAATGCGTAAAAAAGGCAAAAATAAAATGCTTAAAAAATTAAACTGGCTCGGAAATGTTTGCATTTCTTCATAAACTACAAAAAACTTCCTTTAATCCGACGTTGTGCAGTCAGAGGGTGAACCCAGTAGCGCCATATTTTTCTTTTTAAATATTTTTATATATTATATAAAAATATAATAATTTAATTCGAAATTTTAAAACAATAAGATTAATGTCTAATATAGCAAAATGGTCCATATTAAAAGGAGGCACCTCAAATAAAATGACAAGGGCTTTCAAATCCAGTTCCTGACACACTGCCCCCACAGGTTAAACACACAAACTATAATGTGGGTCGTTAGACAGAGACAAAAGAACGCCAGTGTAGAAGTCAATCGAGCGGCACTACAAAACGCAACATAAACGTATAGGACGTTCAGAGCCCGTTCGTTTATCCAAAAATTTAATGCCCCGTGTGAACAAGGCCTAAAGGTGAAAAACTGATTGACATTCACAGAAGACTTCAAGCACAGTATGCTGATGAGACTTTTAGCTGCAGTTAAACATTTGAACATTTGAAGTACGCAACAAATTTTTTTTTTTAAATCTTGGATCCCCCTGCAGTCGTTCTTGTGAACAGTCAGTGCGTGGAATGCTTCATTTAAAATTATTATTTAAATGCTTTTGTCCATGGGAGCTGTGCACACTGTATTCATGACTATCAATTGCACATTACAGGAACCTTTCTTATTCCCATATCCCCTGTACAGTCCTGAGCTCACATCAAGCCATTTCCACATTTGGCCATTAAAGGAGTTCCTTTAAGGGAGGCCAGTGTTTCAGAAATGAAGCAGATAGTCTGATCATCGCTCCATGGTAAAAAGAAAAACTGATGGTATCCAAGCACTAGTGAAATGCTGGAATAAGTGCATTAGTATAGCAGGAGATTATATGGGCAAATAAGAGTAGGTTTTACTCTCATTCTGGTATTCTACACAATCAAAAATCCCAGTTTGACTTGAACATGCCTTGCAATTAATTATTATTATTATTTTTTTTTTAAATCTTGCTTGTGTTCATTTCCTGGAGGTAAATATTTATTTATTTATTTATTTATTTATTTCTGATGATTTGCACTGATTCTTTAAAATGCTGACTATAGAACATACTGTTAATTTGATTAATTACTCAGTTATTTAATTATTAAAATCATAACCTCAAAAAAATTTAAAGTTACAGTTAGTTTGTGGAATTATATTTTTAAGGGTAATAGAGCAGCACTAGATAGAGCAGCACTAGATTTATATTTGTTTTAATCCGCCATACATGTGTGTAGCATGTCGAGCCGATAGTAATTCCTGCTCTCAGATTGACCTGTTAGCTGAATTTTGAAATCTGTCTCCTCTTCAGGTTCTCAGTGTGAGTGTTTAGTCACATTGCCAGTTCTGTGGAATTTTTCCTGTCACGTCTGTACTGATACTGTGCCTGTTAACCCACCATGCTCTCTACACCGTCTGGCTCTCATCCTGCTGACTTCCACTTTCCATATAAGGTCAGCGCTTCCTGTTCTCATTAACCTTCACTCTGTCCTGTTGCATCTGTTCCTTGTTCCCCCACTTTCTATATATGGTCATGGTTTCCTGGTTCTTATGTCCCTAACCCACACCATTATCGATTTAACAAAATTTTTAAAGAGAAAACGAAATATGACTTTCAAAAATTTTGTGTATTTATCTAAACAATTTTTATAGGGTTTCTCCTTACACACACACACACACAAACACACACACACACACACACACACACACACACACACACACACACACACACACACACACACACAAATTTATCAACTCACAATGTGTATCTATTTTGCAGGCTATTAATTATGCAAAATAGCAACCATTTTGAAACTGGTAAAAGGGTTGAAAATGAAAGTTTTCTGATTTAAAAAATATATACTGTATTTTTCATGATCTTCAACAGTCTACAGTAATCAACCCTGTTTTCCTATCTAATTATAAGCCGCAAGTATAAGTATACTACTAAATATATACAGTACTGTATATACAGTATATAGGACTTATAATAACTAACTTATTAGCAGTAAACTCACTATACACACACAAACACAAAAAAACATTAATTGTGACAAAACTGTTTACACTGAAAGAAAAAGCCCTAATTTTGCACCAGTAGTGCTTTTTAACATTTTCATGTCTCTATATTATCTAATATTCTATATTCAAAAGCTCTAATTTTAATTGTATTGTTTATCACACCCTGAAAATTTTTACAAGCTTGTGATCACTCATTATACCGTATACTGGTAATATATTGAATGAGTTTCATATTCTTTCCCCACCTTGGAGGATGTCTTGCTCTAAATACTATAGCAGGTCTTTAGAAGTACAGTATACAGTAGATAGTTTGTCAGTGTCACTTTGGCCATGCATTACTTTCAATGTGAGTTTTTTTTTCTGGACGAGGGTGGCAGAGTGAACTTCTGGTACAGTGGGGCAAAAAGTAAGCACCAAGCTGCTTACCTATTGCAGATTCAGTCTTCCCAGCCTGGTGCAGGTCTACAATTTTGTTTTTGGTGTCCTTTGACAGCTCTTTGGTCTTGGCCATATTGGAGTTTGGAGTGTGACTGTTTAAGGTTGTGGACAGGTGTCTTTTAGACTAATAACAAGTTCAACTGTAACAAATGGAGGACAGAGGAGCCTCTTAAAGCAGAAGTTACAGGTCTGTGAGAGCCAGAAATCTTGCTTGTTTTTAGGTGAACAAATGCTTATTTTACAGAGGAATTTACCAATTAATTAATTAAAAATCCTACAATGTGATTTTCTGGATTTTTTTTTCTCCATCTCATAGGTATACCTATGATGAAAATTATAGGCCTGTCTCATCATTTTTAAGTAGGGGAAATTGGTGGCTGGCTAAATACTTTTTTGCCAAACTGTATGTATTTTACCAATGTGCTGTTCAATCTGTATCTCCAACTGAGGAGAACACATTTCTGTTATCAAACATCATCCCAATCTGTAAGAGTCAGAAATATTATTTTATTATCATTTTATTTCTCCTGGTGATGACGCTGTGCCTCTCTGTTACCATCACCACCACAGATACTTAACCTAAACACAAAAAGACAATTAGTCATATAGAAAATTATCCTGGGTAACATGGACAGCTGTGACGTGAAGGTGGCAGTTAGAAATCCTGCACAGCTGGAAAAACATTTTCAGCAAACTGTTCTCTGTATTTAGATAAAGTGGTTAAACCAAAACAGGTTTGTTTTGATAAGGTGGGGGTGTGGCACGGCATGCCTTGAACACTATTGGCTGTTGTGTAAATTGAGCTTCAGTGCACCTTTTTTTTGTTGTTGTTGCTTTTTTAATCACCCTACTGTATATGGGACTCAGGATAAAGTGACATCCTTATTTGAGCAAAAAAATAGGTCACACAGGCAAAGAAAGAGATCATAATAATAATAATACATAGTACATAATATAATGCTGTAAATATATACACATAATAATAATAATAATATGCTCATTTTGAGAGTTCTACATTTTTACATCATCATTCCCATATTCCGGTAGTGGTAAAATTTAACCTTCATAAAAGTACTGATAACTTTCATTCTACCCAGTTTGATGAAGCCTCCCCATTAACACACACCATATACAGTAAGCACATATTTTTTTCTAATCATCATGACCTACAGTATGCTGTGATGCCGGTATGCATCTGTTTTAAAGGTTTATGAATCCAGCTTGAGTTTTAAAGGTTTATGAATCCAGCTCAATGTTAATACTACTACTACTATTACTACTACTATCGCTTCTACTACTACTACTACAGTACTTGTCATGCACACTCAATCTGTGACCGGCACTAGGACCCGGAAGTAATGCGGTCACCAACCAGGAAGTATAAGAGGAGTAAACAAACCACAGTACAACGCTCAGTCATTGAGTTCACCTTTTGGGTTGTTGCTTTCTGCTATTGATTGTGTATTTCTAGGACGCGGGTTAAATTCGAGTTTTTCCCTTTCGTGAGAGTCCTTAAACTAAATCGCATGGTTATCCTGCCTACTCGCTTTTCTTCCACGTTTGGGTTTACCATCCATGCTACATTGGGCTAACCGCTAAAGCTGCGTCTTCTGGTCACCGAGGTTAGTACAATCTGACAGTATGACTGAGCCTCGCGCGGTGAACCCAGTGGATCATGCTCGTCTCTGCGACGTGGTGGATCAGCATGCCGTGCTAATAGATAAGCTAACCGGGGAGATCGGTACTCTGCGCCGGAGTGTCCAAGACGCTGCGGCCTTGCACCACGAAGTTGCGGAGCTCAGGCGGGAGAACGTGGATCTCCGTGCAGCTGTTGATGGCGCGGCTAGCCGGCCTCCCGTCGCGGCGGCTGCGGCGCCGCATCATCCGTCCCTCCTCCTTCTGATGTTTTTCTCTCATTAACAGAGAAGTAGAATGGCACGGACGGGAAGTGCAGTGTGTTTTTGACAGCGCTCGGTCTGGTGTTTGAGTTCAATCCCACCAAGTACTCCACCGATCGGCTACACATTGCTCTGCTCGTTTCGTTGCTCTCAGGGCAGGCAGCCGAGTGGGACATGGCAGTTCTCCGGGCAGACACGGACACCGGCCATTCATATACGGAGTTCACCCGCCAACTTAAACTAACCTTTGAACACCCTGCGGGTGAGGTGGAGACCGACACCAAGCTCTACCACCTGTGGCAGGGAGGATTGTCCGTGAGTCGCTACACCGCCGAATTTCGTGCTCTCGCCGTCCATACCACCTGGGGAGATGCGGCACTCCGGACATCCTACTACGAGGGACTGGCTTCTAGGATCAAGGACGAACTAGCCGGACGAGAGCTTCCTGCCACAGTGGAAGGATTAATCCTACTCGCCCTCCGGATCGACCAGCGCCTTCTCTCTCGCCCGAAGCCAACTCCTAGAACCCTGTCGCCAGCACCCACCTTTGCCTTCACCACCCCACGACCGTCAAACTCCGCTACCTACACCACCCCTGGACATGTCGGTTCTCCACCTCCTGCCGTGGTTGACACAGGAGCCGGGGAACCCATGCAATTAGGGCGCGCATCCCTGACCGCTGCAGAACGAGAAGGGGCTCTGCGCTTCAGAGAGGGGCTCTATGCCTATTGTGGTTCAGCGGAGCACCACAGAGCCATATGTCTGCATCGCCAGGGAAACGCCCAAGCCCAGTGAGCGATGGGAGCAGCTCGCCGGGCCACCTCCACCTCTCTGCTACGACACCTAGCGTCTCTCGCCTCACGGTTCAGGTACATCTCCAGTTTGGCCACAAACGGGTCAGAAGTACTGCATTCATCGACTCTGGGGCCGCAGGTAACTTCATTGACTCTTCCTATGCCAAAGAACTGGGGATGGAGTTTGAAGCGTTATCCCAGCCTGTTCGAATCACATCAGTCGACGGTCGGCCTCTCTCCTCCAGCCCCACTTCCACCCAGACTCGACCCATCACCCTCATCATCAACCAGCACCACGAACTGATCCAGTTTCACCTCACCTCCATCTTATCACCACCCATCATACTTGGGCAACCATGGCTTCTACAGCATGATCCATTAATCTCCTGGGCCCAAAACCGGATCTTATAATGGAGGCCGACCTGTTCCGAGCTCTGCCTACGGGCTCCAGCTGGGACATGCTCTAGGGAGTCCGAGGCCCCCGACGTCGACACCAATGCCATCCCTGCCGCCTATCAGGACCTGGCTGAAGCATTTTGCAAGCGACGAGCTACTCATTTACCTCCTCATCGCCCTTACGACCTGGCAATTGATCTCCAGCCGGGTTCTATTCCTCCCCGTGGCCATCTCTACTCCCTGTCCACCTCCGAGACGCAGGTGATGGAGGAGTATGTGTCTTCCACCCTCCGTCACGGCACCATCCGGCCCTCCTCATCGCCTGCCGCCGCGGGATTCTTCTTCGTGGAGAAAAAAAGCGGCAAACTATGCCCATGTGTCAATTATCGGGGGCTCAACAACATAACGATTAAAAACCGACACCCATTGCCTCTTACCAACTCTGCCCTGGACGCCCTCTCTGGCGCCACCATTTTCACAAAGTTGGACCTCCGGAGCGCCTACAACTTGGTGCGCATCAGAGAGGGCGATGAGTGGAAGACGGCCTTCATTACCCCCACAGGACACTATGAGAGTCTCATTATACCTTTTGGACTTTGCAATGCACCAGCAGCCTTCCAACGTTTCATCAATGACGTGCTCAGAGACATGCTCGGACGTTGGGTATTTCGTCTACCTAGACGATATCCTAATCTACTCACGCACCCCTACAGAACATGTCCAACACGTCAGAGCAGTACTGAAGAGATTAATCGCCCACCAACTGTACTGTAAGTTGGAAAAGTGTGCTTTTCACGAGCACTCCACCACGTTCCTGGGTTTTGTCATCTCACCCCAGGGTGTGGCCATGGACCCGCAGAAGCTAGAGGTTGTGCGTGATTGGCCCCTACCCAAGACCCTCAAGCAACTTCAACGGTTTCTTGGGTTTGCGAACTTCTATCGTCGCTTTATCCGGGGCTACAGTACAGTTGCAGCCCCATTAACCGCTCTGACAAAACCCTCCTCTCATCACTTTCAACTCTACTGCCATCTCCGCCTTCCACGAGCTCTGCCATCGATTCACCACCGCACCCATTCTCCTTCATCCAGATGCAAATCAACCATTCGTTGTGGAGGTGGACGCCTCGGATGTGGGCACTGGGGCTGTCCTATCCCAACGAGGTCCAGATCAGAAGCTACACCCTTGTAGCTTCTTCTCCAAACAATTTGATCCCACTCAGCAGCGATACGGGGTAGGGGACCGCGAACTGCTGGCCATAAAGTGGGCATTGGAAGAATGGCGAGGGCATCAGAGAGCCATTTATCATCTGGACCGATCATCAAAATCTTATCACCATATGCAATCTGTTAAACACCAAACAGGCGCGGTGGGCACTGTTCTTCGAACACTACAATGTCCATCAGTCCTACCGCCCGGGGTCCAAGAACATCAAAGCCGATGCCCTCTCACAACAGCATGAAGAGGACTCTCCCCGGGCGGATCCTGAGCCTGTCCTACCTTCATCCAAGATCATCGCCCCACTCCATTGGGAACTGGAGACAAGGGTTCGCCAAGCGCAGACTGCAGAGAACGAACCGGCAGGTGTGCCGCCTGGACGACTCTATGTCCCCAACGCCGTAAGGAACGCGGCCATCCAATGGGGTGACTCCACCCCTATCGCCGGACACCCAGGTACTCAACGCACCCTACAGTTCATCCGACGTGCCTTCTGGTGGCCATCCATGACAAAAGACATTGATGAGTTTGTCCAGGCGTGCCCAGTGTGCGCCCGGGCTAAAGGCACAAACCAACCAACACCCGGGGAACTGCAACCGCTCCCTGTTCCCCGCCGGCCCTGGTCGCACATTGCCATTGACTTCATCACGGGCCTGCCGGCCTCGGGAGAGAACACCACCATCTTAACCATCGTGGATCGTTTCTCCAAAGCTGTGCACTTGGTGGCCCTTCCCGGACTCCCGTCAGCTAAACAGACAGCCGAGCTGATTTTAGAGCATGTAGTCCGTCTGCATGGGTTCCCCAAGGACATCGTCTCGGACAGAGGGCCCCAGTTCACTGCCCGGTTCTGGAAGGCCTTCTGCCATCTGATCAACTCCACCTGCAGTCTTTCCTCTGGTTATCACCCTCAAACTAATGGTCAGACGGAGCGGACCAACCAACAATTGGAGCGCTACCTGAGATGTTTCGTGGCGGATCACCAGCGCTCCTGGGCCCGCCACCTCACTTTCTCACAATCTTCACGTCTCCACCGCCACCAAGTTAAGCCCTTTTGAGGTGTGCCACGGTTTCCAATCTTCGAACACGGTTCGAACACCAAGAACCGGAGGTTGATGTACCCTCGGCCCGCCAGTTGGTCCGCAGGTGTCAACTGGTATGGCGCCTAGCCAACGCAGCCATACAACGAGCCAACACCAACATCAACATCATCCAACACCGCCGTTGACACCCACCGGGACGATTGTACCACGTAGGTGACAAAGTATGGCTGTCTACACAAAATCTGCATCTCCACACTGAATCCAAAAAACTCTCCCCCAGATTCATCGGCCCTTATCGCATCACCCATCGTATCAATCCTGTCACCTACCGGCTCCAGCTGCTCCTCCCCCCCGGATCATCGACGGTGGTCCCGCCTACACTGTGCGCCGGATCCTCGACTCGCGCCCTCGGGGCAGAGGTACCCAGTACCTGGTCGATTGGGAGGGCTACGGCCCTGAGGAACGGTCTTGGATTTCGGCATGGTTCATTCTCGACCCCGAACTAATCCAAGACTACCGTCGTCGGGTATCCTCCACCCCAGGACTGTCAGGAGCCGGTCCTGGACAGGGGAGTACTGTCATGCACACTCAATCTGTGACCGGCACTAGGACCCGGAAGTAATGCGGTTGCCAACCAGGAAGTATAAGAGGAGTAAACAAACCACAGTACAACGCTCAGTCATTGCGTTCGGCCCATGTTGGTTTCGGTTGTCATTCTACAAAACCGTGAGTACTCACCTTTTGGGTTGTTGCTTTCTGCTATTGAGTGTGTATTTCTAGGACGCGGGTTAAATTTGTGTTTTTCCGTTGCTCCCCTTTCGTGAGAGTCCTTAAATTAAATCGCATGGTTATCCTGCCTACTCGCTTTTCTTCTGCATTTGTGTTTACCATCCATGCTACATTGGGCTAACCGCTAAAGCTGCGTCTTCTGGTCACCGAGGTTAGTACAATCTGACACTACTACTACTACTACTACTAATAATAATAATAATAATAATAATTATTATTATTATAATAACAAAAGTAATACTAATAGTTAACTCACAGTATTATTCACATAAGAACATGATTATGAGCAAACAACAGGAGAAAATCTTGCACTCGTACACTTGAAGGAGGATTGTGATATATGGAGTATTTGGAGGAAACCGCTCCTGTTAATGAGCCTCCTCTCACAATTCTGAGTGCATAGATAACAATTTAAACATATAAAATTGTAAATTTATAGCTTTATAGGAGTGCAAAATGGCTCTGTGTGTAATTACACTGCAGGATGGAGTGTGTTCGTCGTCTATTGATCTCGGTAATGTGTGGAAGAATCATCTACGGTCACTTACATTAAAAAGCCATTTTAGAGATGAGGCTGGGTGATAAAAAAAAGCACTAAAGCAATGCGCACACACATTCTTTTGAGGCTCACTGAGAGACACTGCAAAGGATTTCTGTTTAACACAGTGCCTTTGGAGTTCATGAATCAACATGGCGCACACACACACACACACACACACACACACACACACACACTCAACGCTGCACCAGTGTCCCAAAGTCGTTAGTGAGGTGTGATTTAATGCCCCACGGGTGACTTTACACCCAAAGCTATGCACATCCTGACACATGCATAATATCCCCAGAATAATACTATGAACTCTTAGAACATTTTTCGAACACTGGAAGGTTTTGTATGTTGGAAGTCAATCACAGTGTGGATGGTGTTATAATATGGATGGTACCCGCCCAGGATGTCATAGAAACCATTCCATTCAGTGAGTCATTTTATGCATTCACTGAACGCTTTGTTAGGAACAATATTAAGGAACTACTCCTTAATATAAATATCTAATCAGCCAATCATGTGGTAGCAATGCAGTGCATAAAATCACACAGATATGGGCCACCAGCTTTGGGTAAAGTTCACATCATCAGTCAGAATAGGGAAAAATGTGACCTCAGTGAATTTGACCATGGCATGATTGTTGGTGCCAGATGGGCTGGTTTGAGCATTCCTATAACTGCTGATCTCCTGAGATTTTCACACATAATAGTTTATGGAGTTTACACAGAATGATGCAATAAAGAAAAATATCCAGTGAGCAGAAGTTCTGCAGATGGTGGAGAGTTCTGTAGTTAGTGGAGAATGGGCAGTCTGGTTTGAACTGACAAAACGATTACAGTTTCTCAGATCACCACATTAAAGGGATGGAAAAACCATCTCAAAATGCCAATGTCAAACCAGCAAATTTCCAAACAATTTTGAGTTTAACTTTCTACAGTGAGAATGATTATATACTGTACAAGTCCAAAGCATTCAAGACAGCTTTCAATCTTCCTGGGAGTGGACGTTCCAGCACATTCACTCCAAGGTCAGACAATGCTCAAAGAAATAAAAAAGAACAACTGCATCTGGACAAATTACAAGTGCTCTGGCACAATGTCCTATCAACAGATGAGACCAAAGTGGAGCTCTTTGGTCTTAATGACCATCCTGTATGGTGAAAAAAAAGCATTTTATCAGAAACAACTAACTGTCAGGCATGGGAGTGGAAAATGTATTATTTGGGCTAGTTTTTCCAGCCAGAGGACCTGGGCATCTTGTAGTCACTTAGTCAACCATGAACTCCTCTTATACTGTACCCACAATACTCCAAAAAAATGTTGTAAAGAAGAATGTGCCAAAATTCCTCCACAATGATGTGAGAGACATCATCTCTGTGTGATAAATTAATACAGGAAATTATTTTTTTTAATTCATGTTTAATTTTTTGTTAAATAAGTAATAGCACAATGAAAAAAAGTTATATCTTGTTGTTCGTTGAGGTTGTATTTGACTAAATCAAAGACCTGCTACAATTAAGCGAGGTTACGTTTAATTACAAAACATGGAATTAAAAGAGGTGGTACTAACTTTTACACATGACTATAATTGTACAGGACAGAATTTAGAGTTTACCCTCAGTGCCACAGCTTTAAAACATTCTGTATGTCATTAACTAATTCTGGCTGCAGTTTACCGAATACTCGCCAAAATTTGTTACGCTTACATCTTATGACGTGCGTTACGCTGTGTGTGTTTGTGTGTGTGAATGTGTGTGTGGTTCTTTTCTCTTTCCCTTTAATTAACAGCTGATTAATGGCTGGCAGGTGCTCAGAGATTCAGCGCATGGTTATTATGGGCTGTGTCCCAAACTGTTTACTATCATTTTATTTCAACAGAGATGGTTATAAACCTTCACAGTCAGATAATAGAGCTTTAACTTTACATGGAATACACCAAGAATATTTTACCAAGAATACACACGTGTGATTACACAGATTACATATATTACACGTATACACACACATACACTGCTCACTATGCCTCATCAGTCATACAGTACATTTATGCACATTAGTGCGTTAGTTAGTTAGTTAGTTAGTTAGTGTGTGTGCGTGCGCTCATGTGCGTGTATGTGTGTGTGCATATGTACCCGTCTGTCTCTCTCCCTGTTTGACCTGCAGGCCGTGAAGAAGATACATGTCACATTTATCTGGACATGAAGCTAAAAATAAGACACTTTGCCACTTTGTCTCCAAACACACTTTCACTTTACTCACAGCTCACTTCAGCTCTTTTCCATCACACACACACACACACACACACACACACACACACACACACACACACACACACACACACACACACACACACACACACACACTCTCTCTCTCTCTCTCTCTCTCTCACCATTACATACCCACTCAAGTGCCTAAGATACCTCCACAGCAGCATACTGCTCAAAAGTAAGTGCACCCCATAAAGTGACACTGGGTTGGATTGCTTTTAAATCTCTCATGTGGCTCCTCATCTGTGACACTAAAGGTGGCCTCTACACCTGTTAGTCCTAAAAAAGTGAGGATGATGCACATTTCATTCATTAAAAAAGAGATGCACACAAAAGTCAGTGCAAGTCAAGGAGCCATGGCCACTGTATCGGTACGTTCCAGTAAAGGGGCGTGACCTCCAACAACCCTAACATTTGTTAAATATACAAAAATAATTTGTGTTTTAAAAATGTTTTAATACTTTAGATTATTGATTGGATCATCTCAGTAGCATGCACACACACACACACACCCTACTGTGGGGAAAGCTGTCACAGCTCGTTACACACTTCCTCCACTGAGCTGCCATTTGGTCCTCACTAATTAGGGAGCATTCTGAGAGATGCATATTGAATATACATGGGAGAGCAGCTGCTGGGTTCGGATAAATGAAAATATACTGTACACACACACACACACTGCTAACATGCAGATTAGCATATGCCATGGTACAGACCACACTATTAAGTAAAAACAAGAGTGAAATAACCAAAGTTTTCTTCTCTGTTTCCTATAAAATTGATTTCTGTTTGACAGCATGCATCCATGAAACCGTGACAAACTGTGACTGTAAGCTTAATGTAGCTAGTAATGGTACAGTTTTATGCTCTTCAGGAGACATGCTGATGTGGTTTATGAAGCTGGGAGACTTGTAGCTGAACAGTGGAACTTTATTCATGTAGCCAACATGTTGGGTAATCAGATTCATGGCTATTTCTCAGAGCAGTTTGGTATCACTCCTCCCCACATTGGGCTATGCCCATTAAATCATGTGTCCAAAGTCTGAGAAATTTTTTATTCAATTCAATTCAATTCAATTTTATTTATATAGCACTTATAGCAATGGTCATTGTCTCAAAGCAGCTTCACAAAGAAAGTGAAGATTTTTTGAGAATAAATTCAAATTAATACATTCCCTGTACACTATCAGTGCCATTTTAGACCATAAATTATTGCACATCGGAATTACAGATATGAATGAAGTTTTAAGCGAGTTTAAGCATGTCTATAACTAAGTCTTGGTTGAGAGACTACACTTAAGTGACATATTGGACAAAGGAGTTTGATTGTTAGTCAAAATCCAAATAAAAGTTCATTCATTTATTTACTTACATGTATTACTGGAAAAGTTGTGACATAATATAATGCAGGGCTGTAGTATATTATAACATACAGTATATATTATACTTTGTTATACACTACCGTTCAAAAGTTTTAGATCACTTGCAAATTTCTTTGTTTTTGTTTAGTGATTTATTTTCTACATTCTACAATAATACTGGGGATTTCAAAACTATAAAATAACACATATGGAATTAGGTAATTACGTATCAACAACAAAGACAACAGTTAGTTGTTATTTTAAGACACAGAGGTCAGCCTTTCTGTAATAGTTCTTGCAAGAACAGTAAGTGCATTTGCAAAATCCGTCAAGCACCATAATGAAACTGGCTCTCATGAAGGCCGTCCCAGGAGGACGAGACCAAAACCTACCTCTGCTGCAGATGAGAAGTTCATTTAGAGTTATCAGCCTGAAAAATGACCAATTAACAGCACCTCAGATTAGAGACGTTATGAAGTATTTACAGCATAAGTAGCAGACACATCTCAATATAAACTGTCCAAAGGAGATTAATGCATTTTTTGGACGCCTTCAGCATTCCTTTACAATGTAGAAAGAAATAAACATCAGGAACCATCATAGAGTTAGAAAGTGATCTAAAACTTTTGAACGGTAGTGTATATTGTTTGTATGTTATGTGTATGTATCCATCGATTATATTGTATGTATGTTAAAATATTCAATAAATAATATAACATTGGATAGTACAATATGGTTAAGCCTCTGGATTACTGATTGGAAGGTCAGGGGTTCAAGCTCATCACTTCCAAACTGCCACTGTTAAGTCCTTGAGTAAGGCCATTAACTCTCTACTCCAGGGGTACTGTATCATGTCTGACCATGTGCTCTGACCTCAGCAATGTACCTAGGATATGTTTCTGTGCTGTAAGGTGCATGTGACAAATAGTTCAGTCTTAAATAAAAAAAAAAGTTTAGCTTTATTAAAGTTAATTTTTCATTTGCTTGGGATAAAGATCCCAATATCCAGAAAATAATTCAAACTTACTTAACAAACCTAACTAAAAAAACATATTAAAGTACATCAAACTCTAATTTGAGTAAAATTAATACCTTTTTCATTTTATTTTATTTTTTTAGCACTTTTCCTGTTGCATTTATTATGCAATCCTAAATTTTAGCTCTCAAAATTGAGGAGTGGCATGAGGGAGAAAAAGTTTGTTTCAGCCCTTTTAACATGCATCTGTTATACATTGTTAGATTTTTTGTTTAATTATATGTTATTTACATACAATAAAAATAAGCTATAAAGTAAACACATACTGTAATAGCCAAAATTAATATGTAATGAGTTTTATATAAATAATAGAAACACAACAGACATTTCAATACGAGATTTAAATTTTCTGTAATATTTCCCCCTCCGGTGCAGCCTAGATACTTGAGATGTACAAACGAAGAAACATAATACAATTAAAAAATATTCCTTTTTTTTTTTTTTAGGTGTACCCAATCCATAGCTGTTAAAGCAATATTACACGAGAGGAAATAATAAAACGTAACACAAAGCAGAAGACAGACAGTACTGGTAATCGTTCAGTATTCATGTTCAATTAATAACACCTAATTTACCCTGAGATGTGTTCAGAATCCACTTAAATCCAACTGTATACACACAATATTTTACACATATTTAAATTTTTTTGATTATTAAAATCATCTGCTTGTTTACATCTTTGAGGATGATAGTTATTTTACTGGGTAGAAGCGTCCGAGACAGTGTGAAATTGTAATGAGTGAGTGGAATGTGGAACTTTCATCAATCTTTTAATTTATTACTGTTATTTCTTGAATCAATATAATAAAATATAAGGCCACAATTTTGTTCACAGTAATGAGTGCAAATGTGATTACACTTTTCAATATGGCTTCGGCACTTTCATTATTCAGCAATTAATAAAGTATCACTTTTATGCCTTTGTTTTAATGATTTTTCCATGTTCCAATTGCCCTAGTTTGCTTAAAGTAACTGCAGGAAGCCCCCAAAATCTAATAAATTGAGATCATCAAATTGTGCAAGTCAAATTTAGGTACATTTTCAAAAAAAAAAATTTCTTCGTTTTTACAGATTATTCTCTATATGTTTTCTATGATTTGCTGAATATGTAAAACAATGATGCTGCTAGTTAGATGTTTTCTCCTGTGACGACAATGTGATCCCAGTTAAAAGCATAAGCTGGCCAGGTACTCATCTGTTACACGTATAGATCAATTTAAGCTTATTTATAATTTGAGCCCCCCAAAAAAATTGCTCCTTCAGATGAGCAGAAAACATCAAAATCAAATGTAGTTTAGACTGACTTCGTGGACTTTTGATTGTGCAGGATGACAGAAGACAGTTATGAGAGTAAAAACTAACGTTATTTTTCTATATAATTCCTGCACTTATGCATGGATCTATCAAGTAGGCAGTATTATCAGCACGCTGGAGCCATCGTCAGACTTCATGCTTCATTTTTGAACTACTGGCCTCCCAGGAACTCCTTTAATGGCCCAAACGTGAAATTCTCTTGGAGTGAGATCCAGACAATATAAGGGATGTGGCAATAACTTCCAGCCAAGTTCCTGCAATGTGATATGGTGTTCGTGAATGATTGTGCGAACAGTTCCCACAGACAGATGCATCTCTTCTGCTAGCTGATGACAAGTTATCCATCGATTTTTAAAGATCAGGCGCTCTGCTCATTGAATGCTCATGGGAACAACTGTGGTGGACTCTGAGCCGCCTCAGCCGAGAACATCACTCACAGCCTTCTTTAAAACATTTGCAGGATTCAAATGTTTTTCTGCAGCCAAGAGACTAATCATCGCACCGTCCGTTCAGTTTTATGCCTTCAGTCATAAGAATTGTATCACAATTCCCGGTTTGACTTGAATGATCCTTGTATATATAAGATTAGATTATAACTCAGTTACTGTACCACCTAATCAGACAATGCTCTGGTCTAATTTAAAATGGTTCATATAAATGGTATTTGTCTAATTTATGCTATTATGTGTTTCTGACAGATTAAGCTTGACATCTTGGGTAAGACCACATCAGTCTTTATTTCAAAGTGCTTGAAAGATGTTTCATTTTGGCAGAATTCTTAAATGCGATGTCTGGAAAGTTTTACTGGTCTTTGTGCTGAATGTTTTGTGTTTCTGGTACAGGCCTACAAATCTCACTTAGATCAGCAATCAGCATAAAAATTAAACATCTGTTCCTTCAGCAGGATTTTTTCTTCTTCTTCTTCTTTCTTCTCAGTCCAACAGAAACACAACAGTCATTTCAGCATGAGATTTCAATTTTTTTGTAATATTTCAGCCTCTGGTGCAGCCTATATAGAGATGCATAAAACAAAGAAGCATAATAAACTTAAAATCTAGTCTTAATTTTTTCATACATTTAGGTGTAGCCAATCCATATAAGCAATATCACGTGTGAGGGAATGGTTTTGTGATGAATATCAGCATGGCTGTGATGCACGCAAGAATACAGCCAGGGTGCCTACAGTACGACTGCACAACAGAACTCCGCTCATGTGATATTGTTTAAGTAGCTATGGATTGGTTATACTTAAATTTATAAAACAAAAAGAACAGTTTTGTTATATTATTCTAGTTCTGCTCAAGCATTTGCAGAACACCAGGGACATGGAGTGTACATATAGTTAAACGTCTTAGTGTTGTTACTATATATTATCACTGCTAATGGAAATTCTCTCCTCCAATCAGATTATGCGGTTTAAATATGTTTTCTGTTCTCTGTGTATCTTTAACTTATTCTTATATCATCCCCATAAAACACTTTTTATTAACTTCATGGGCAACTATTTTAAAAAAAATAAGTTTTTTTGAGCAGGACAATATATAATGAACTGAAAAAAATGTAAAGATAGTGAATATCTGAGATGAGCTACTTATGGAATTCTAATATCCATCACAATTCCTTTAGCATAAAACATATCAAGTCACTCTCACAGAATTCTAATATGGGAACACTACTAAAAATTACCTATGGATACCTTTTCAAGAAGTGACATTATATTAACAAAAAATATGCTATTAAAAAAAAAGCTATTTATATAATAATTTTTTTGTAATGTATAGCTGTTTATAGCTGTATCAATTTAATCCCATTTTATTTGTATAGCACTTCTAACTATGGTCATTGTCACAAAGCAGCTTTACAGAATCTAAAGACATTCCTGGAAATGTGTATGAAATGTGAGAAAATGTGTATGAATCGAAATGATCAGATTGATCAAAACTCCCTGAGATGGCAATAGGAAGAAACCTTGAGAGGAACCAGACACAACAGGAAACCCATCCTCATTTGGTTGATAACGGATAACAGGAATTGTTTTGTAATGTTAGGCAGTTGGAAGTTCAATATAACAGAAGATATATTTAAGTTAATACAGTATGGAGTCCAGTTCGTTATTGAAGGTTCGGGCACAAAACTATAGAAAATTCCAGTCCTGAACTATGGAGCAACTGCAGTCACAAGACCTCAAAGAACAGCTGTCTGCATCAGCCAAGGCCAAGATTGTCTTCGTGGTAAAATGGAACCCCGTCCCCAGTCACCACTGCATTCCAGACAGAACACACAAGGCCTCCATGAGAGAGAGAGAGAGAGAGAGAGAGAGAGAGGGGAAGAGAGAAGAGATGAGAGATAACAGTTGGTCACAGTCAGACAACATACAGTATAAGGTATATTTAATGTAAAGTTCAAGGTGCTCCGACAGGACTAACTCATTCATTCATTCATTTTCTATACCACTTAATCCTGTGTTCAGGGTCGCAGGGGACCTGGAGCCTATGACAGGACTAACTATGACAGCATAACTAAAAGGGAAAGCTAGAAGTATACACAGGCATAAGAGCTCCCTTGGAAGTAATGATATACTGGTAATATATTCTACATGAGCTCCAAATGAAACACTGGAATATATAATCGCACAAAGGTCTTTTAATGTTGTACATGATACATATCAGCATTTACATCTATAAAAGCTACTTATTTATCTTTCCCATTTATTGATTTTTTAATAATCATTCATAATTATTATAATGTCTATTGTTAATTATATGTACTTATAAGTTACAGTATACAGAACATGTACTGTACTTAAAATTAGGAAGTGAAGGTGGATGCAGTATGCAATTGTGCAATATGCTTCTTGGCAGATAAGAACCTTAGTATGGAAAGGTTTATGGAGAGTGGGAGGAAGTGGGATGTCTTCAATAGATCAAGGAGGCAAAGTAACAACCTCAGTAGAGCAAGGAGGCATAGCACCATCTTAAGCCAAGCAAGGAGACAGAATGACATTCTCAGTGGAGCAAAGAGACAAAGAGACATCCTCAGTGAATTAGAAAGACTGAGCAATGTCTGATGCGGAGCCGGCAGTGATGTCTGAGGCAGAGCAGAAAGACAAAATGACCTGCATGTTGAGGCTGTGAGTTGTAATGACATTTTCTGCAGGACAGAGTGGTAAAGGATGCAGAGGGAAAGTTACATCCTTAGCAGAGCAAGGAGGCAGAGTGACGTCCTCAGCAGAGCAAGAAGGGAGATTGATGTCCTTAGGAGAGCAAGAAGGAAGAGTGACGTCATCAGCAGAGCACAGAGGAAGGGTGGAGTCCTCAGCAGAGCAAGGATGTGGAGTTATGCCCTCAGTGGAGCAAGAAAGCAAAGTAAGTTGGGCAGGGAGTGTAAAAAATGGTTCTTGCTGAGCTCCCTATTTGGGAGACAAGCCATGTAATAAAACATTGATTGTGCCATGTGATGTGTTGGGGCTGATGGGTACAGTAGTTTTCTTCCCCTTTGAAACTACCCTAACACATAAATGTCATTATGCCAAAAGGAATGATGACATGTATCTCTTGTTTTTTTGGGGGGTCTTTGCTAATTTATAAACTATTCTTATGATTCAACTTCTGTTTACAGTACAGTAAAATACACATTATCTAGCAAAAAAAGAAGCACAAAAAAAATTGAAGTAATTATTGAGATATGCTGCATAAAAAGACATGAACACATTTTTAACTGTTTTAAAGCATTGTTCGATTTATATATTTTTCATCCAGAATAGCTTGCAAATATTTATTAAAAACAAAGAACGAAAAGACAGGGGAGTGTATTGTTGGCCTCACAACAGTAAAACATTGTCAAAGGTCAGCTTACTTTTGCATTAGAGCATGAGTCTGTTCAACATCTCATGTTTAAAATGTTATTACTCAATAAGGTGTTCATTATAGGTTTTGAAAATTATCCATTTCACTCAAACATATTTCACACGTCACGTGTACCACAGGGATTTCCTGATGATCATAGGAAGATGAGAAAGAATGTCTCTTTCATTCCAATTCAAGAGCTTATGATTATGATTTTAATTGATTCTATAATACAGATATATTATTTATTTTAAAATATAGTTTTTAGAATGCCCTTAATGCCTTCATGCCACCAGTATTTTGTGTATTTGCGAAGTCTATACCAAAAACTCAAGTCTGTTACTCATCTAAGCAAGGAAACCTTCGAGAAAACATGATATTATTACCTGAGATTGAGGGTGAACACATTTTAAATCAAGTTTAAATGTACTTTTTATATTGAATTATATATAATAAAGCTTCATTTTGAAAAGTTACAGGGTCTAAATTTATCTAATCATGCACTCAGCCTAAAGCTGAATCACTTTATTCCTTCCTCCATACATAGTTTTGTGTCATAAATAAAATAAAACGTCACTTCTAATCATAATAACATATAAACAATATAATTCAAGTCAGTTTGTGGCTAACGAAGTGGAAACTATAAACTTAACTTTACTGTGAGCCACCCTGTGCATGAGACCTAAGACTAAATGAGAAATGATTCAAACAGCACTTTAATTAAAAGAGAAAAAAAAAAGTTGGTTTGTTAACCCATGTTTGTTACCATGTGTTTGTTCCAGTCATATAAAAGAGCTTGGCCTGCGGTTGACCTCTGTGTTCATTACCATCATTACCCTTATTATTATTTTTTCCTTTGCTTGAAAAAAAAGAAAAGACTTTTAATTATGAATGAATGCGAACCAGGCAGTGCATGCTGGGAAATCCCTCACACACATCGCATGCAAATGTCACTGTGTGTCTTGTAAATATCCTCAGATGTTTTATTATTTTCAGCTGCGTAGTTCAGAGCAATAAAGCTTCGGAAGATCTATTTCCACCCTCCAGTTTAAGACATATACAATAAAGCATTCTTCGCATACATAAACACACAGCTGGCCAAAAATATTAAGAATATGGTCAAATTCTACATGCATTTGTGAATGAATGTACGTATAATTCTTTACCATTTCGTAATAACACAAGCTGAGGATTGTACAACTCATAATTTCTCCATAAGGACACACTGTATAATCATCTGAAATTAATAATTATTTTGTTTTAAACCCACCTACAACACAATGAAGTCCTTATAGCAAAATGAAAAAGGTATTTATATTTATATTTGAAAATAAGATATTATATTTAACAATAAATACATATATACAGTACAAGCAAAATATATACAGTATATACTGCTAGAGCTGTTTATAGTTATTTGATAGTATCCATTCACTTTTAAAAAATATAATTGGCTACAGAAAACATAAAATATGATGTAGGTTTATTTATTTAATCTAGATATTATAGCTATTTATAGCTTATCATATAAACCAAAAACTGATAACTAGCTAAGTTGTTCATTTATAGTACTGTACCAGTCAAAAGTTTGAAATTTGTGATTGTGATTTATTGTTCTAGAACAATACTGGAGATGACTCCAAAACTGTAAAATAACATATATGGCATTATGTACAGTAATTAAATAAAAACACATCATCATCAACAACAACAACAACAACAACAACAGTCATTTGTTATTTTAAGGGACAAACAGTTCTTTCTAGAACAGTATTGTTCTGTGCATTTGCAAAACCCATCAAGCACCGTGATGAAATTGTGTCTCATGAAAACCATCCCAAGAAAGCAAGACCAAACCTTACATCTGCTGCAGAAGAAGAAGTTCATTTAGAGTAACCAGCCTCAGAAACCACCAATTTACAGAACACACACACAGTACATACAGTGGTGTGAAAAACTATTTGCCCCCCTCCTGATTTCTTATTCTTTTGCATGTTTGTCACACAAAATGTTTCTGATCATCAAACACATTTAACTATTAGTCAAAGATAACACAAGTAAACACAAAATGCAGTTTTTAAAGGAGGGGTTTTATTATTTAGGGAGAAAAAAAATCCAAACCTACATGGCCCTGTGTGAAAAAGTAATTGCCCCCTGAACCTAATAACTGGTTGGGCCACCCTTAGCAGCAATGACTGCAATCAAGCGTTTGCGATAACTTGCAACGAGTCTTTTACAGCGCTCTGGAGGAATTTTGGCCCACTCATCTTTGCAGAATTGTTGTAATTCAGCTTTATTTGAGGGTTTTCTAGCATGAACCGCCTCTTTAAGGTCATGCCACAACATCTCAATAGGATTCAGGTCAGGACTTTGACTAGACCACTCCAAAGTCTTCATTTTGTTTTTCTTCAGCCATTCAGAGGTGGATTTGCTGGTACTGTATGTTTTGGGTCATTGTCCTGCTGCAGCACCCAAGATCGCTTCAGCTTGAGTTGACGAACAAATGGCCGGACATTCTCCTTCAGGATTTTTTGGTAGACAGTAGAATTCATGGTTCCATCTATCACAGCAAGCCTTCCAGGTCCTGAAGCAGCAAAACAAGCCAAGACCATCACACTACCACCACCATATTTTACTGTTGGTATGATGTTCTTTTCTGAAATGCTGTGTTACTTTTACGCCAGATGTAACGGGACACGCACCTTCCAAAAAGTTCAACTTTTGTCTCGTCGGTCCACAAGGTATTTTCCCAAAAGTCTTGGCAATCATTGAGATGTTTTTTAGCAAAATTGAGACGAGCCTTAATGCTCTTTTTGCTTAAAAGTGATTTGCGCCTTGGAAATCTGCCATGCAGGCCATTTTTGCCCAGTCTCTTTCTTATGGTGGAGTCGTGAACACTGACCTTAATTGAGGCAAGTGAGGCCTGCAGTTCTTTAGACGTTGTCCTGGGGTCTTTTGTGGCCTCTCGGATGAGTCGTCTCTGCGCTCTTGGGGTAATTTCGGTCGGCCGGCCACTCCTGGGAAGGTTCACCACTGTTCCATGTTTTTGCCATTTGTGGATAATGGCTCTCACTGTGGTTCGCTGGAGTCCCAAAGCTTTAGAAATGGCTTTATAACCTTTACCAGACTGATAGATCTCAATTACTTTTGTTCTCATTTGTTCCTGAATTTCTTTGGATCTTGGCATGATGTCTAGCTTTTGAGGTGCTTTTGGTCTACTTCTCTGTGTCAGGTAGCTCCTATTTAAGTGATTTCTTGATTGAAACAGGTGTGGCAGTAATCAGGCCTGGGGGTGACTCCAGAAATTGAACTCAGGTGTGATAAACCACAGTTAAGTTATTTTTTAACAACGGGGGCAATCACTTTTTCACACAGGCCCATGTAGATTTGGAGTTTTTTTTTCTCCCTTAATAACGAAAACCTTCATTTAAAAACTGCATTTTGTGTTCAATTATGTTATCTTTGACTAATAGTTAACGGTTTTTGATGAGCAGAAACATTTAAATGTGACAAACATGCAAAAGAATAAGAAATCAGGAAGGGGGCAAATACTGTAGTTTTTCACACAACTGTATGTACACGTACATATACATATATACAGTATACACACACAGTATACATTACAGTATCTCGATTTGGTTCTGTTGACAGTAGAACCTCACACACACACTCATTCATCTGTTCACCTTGTAGCTCCTCAGAGGAACGAGACACAGTGTTTCACTCGTACTCATATCAGTTCACATTGATTTGTTGTTGACCTCCTGCCACGCACTTTATCATCCAATAACACGGCCGTGATGCAGTCCACACTACACCTAATCACATCCATCACACTCTCTAACTGTCTGGCTCTCTGCCTGCCTGCCTGTCTATTTGTCTGTCCGTCTGCCTCTCAGTGGGATCAAAATACTCATATAAAGAGAGAAATACAGACATATATGCTTACATAGAGTTATAGAGATAGAAAAATAGACAGAGACAGCAGAAGAGAGTGACATATTGTATGAAGAGAGAAAGTGAGATAGACGGACAGATTAATGACACACATACGACAGTTAATTAGATAGACTGAAATACCAGGGACGGACAAAGAGAGGGATAATTAGACAGAGAGATAAGTAGACGCAGAAAGAAAAAAAATGGATAGAAACACAAAGAGATCATTAGACAGACAGACACATACGGATTATTAGACAGACTGACAAAAGCACAGACAGAGGCGCAGACAAACAGACAGATCTGGAGGAGATAGATGTAAAGAGGATCGACGGAGAACGAGACAGTTTACGCTGTTTCACATTATTTCATTTCAAATCTCTTTCAAGTTTAAAGACAAAGAAATGAAAAGAAATTAAATTTGGTTCATTTTTGTCATGCGTTTTCTTTTCTTTTCTTTTCTTTGTTTTTTTTTTTTTTTTTGGCTTTGGTTTTGGATCGGTTCTGTTTTTGTTTTCCCCTTGGCTCTTTTACGTCACAACAAATCACATGCAGTTCTACGCGGCTCTCATCCGGAGTCGGAAACACAATAGCATGCTAATTTGCAACACGTTCGGATCACGGCGCTTTTGAGGATGCTCGTATTTTGACAAGCCATTTGTGTGGGGGGAATTGAAAAGTAGGCTAGTGTTCTCTGCCCCATCACTTATTTGCATACTTTCTGAATATATTTTGATGTTAAGAAAATAAAAAGTAAGGTCATTTCAGTGTACAGAAAGAGCAATTAGCAGGAAGAAAGCACGAGAACCTGAAGCTGAGAGAATGAGCCTGATTAGGAATCTTCTGCTCATGCACACTTACAGTACAATCACGCCTCTCTGGGTTACAATCTGGAGGAAGCTCCCTGACCAGACAACATCTTTACTTCTGAATCTTTGTGTACACCATAGTTAGTTTGGATTTTTCCCCCCCACTCTAAGTTGGATTGTTGTGTTGTCTCAGGACACACCCACATTTCATTTTAACTTCTTAAAAAGTAACTTTGCCTATTACCTACAGTACAAAACAGAGGAACATTTTTAATTTTTCTGTTTAGAAACGTTTAGAAACTTCAAACATGAAATTTGTAAAAAGGTTTTAAAAGGACAAAGATGTTTATATTTCTGAAACAAATAGTATAGACAAATTGTATAGCTCTAGAGGACAAAGATAATGTTTATTTGGACTGAAAATGCAGCTATGTCCCAAGCACAGGACGATTCGACTTTGTGTTCTGTGTAAATGTAAAAGCCAAATGAGGATTTGGATGAAATAAAAATCAACATCAGCTACCAAGGTGACTTTCAACTTGGCACTGACAGTGAGCTGCTGTTGACTGGATAAACACCCACCCACACACACACACACACACACACACACACACACACACACACACACACACACTTTCACTGCTTTCACACACACACACACACACAGTAATAAAAAACACAATCAAACATACAAGCAGATTAACGTCACTAAAGTTTTGTGATGTGATTTCTCATTAGGTCACTGAGTTTCTACGGAGTTAAAACACAACTTCTATGCAGAAAAGTTTCAAGTTTCTCATTCAGCTTATGAAAGCTTTCAGTGAGCTCCTGCTCTCACTTTAGTTTCATGATTTAGAGACATAATGATAGGGGCACAGATGTAATTACTGTATACCTTAACAATGACAAGACTGAGAAGTAAAAAACAAGGAATCTTGACATTTTGGTTGAGAAATGTAATTTGGTGTCATGCACACTCAATCTGCGCCCGGCACTAGGACCCGGAAGTAAGGCGGGCGCCAAACCAGGAAGTATAAAAAAGGTAAACAAACGTTAGCTTACCGCTCAGTCATTGAGTTTCGGCCCATGTCGGTTCCGGCTGTCTGTCTGCTAAACCGTGAGTACTCACTATCTTTGGTTCTGCTTCCTTATATTGTGTGTGTATTTATAGGACGCGGGTTAAATTTGTGTTTTTCCCTTGCTCCTCTTTCGTGAGAGTCCTTATAATAAATCGCGTGGTTATCCTGCCTACTCGCTTACATCCGCGTTTGGGTTTACCATCCACGCTACATTGGGCTAACCGCTAAAGCTGCGTCTTCTGGTCACCGAGGTTAGTTCATCCTGACAGAATGACTGAGCCCTCCGCGGTGAACCCAGCGGATTACGCGCACCTCTGCGACGTGGTAGATCGGCATGCCGCGCTCATTGATAAGCTAACCGGAGAGATCGCTAATCTGCGCCGGGGCCTCCAAGACGTAGCGGCCTTGCGCCGCGAGGTCGCGGAGCTCCGGCGGGAGAACGCGGATCTCCGCGCGGCTGTAGATGACGCGGCTAGCCGGCCTCCCGTCGCGGCGGCCGCGGCGCCGCACCAGCCCCCCCCCCCTCCTTCTGATGTATTTCTTGCGCTTCCAGACAAGTGGGATGGCACTGACGGGAGATGCAGTGTATTTTTGACATCACTGAATCTAGTGTTTGAGTTCAATTCCACCAAGTACTCCACCGATCGGCTACGCATTGCTCTCCTCGTCTCATTGCTATCCGGGCAGGCAGCTGAGTGGGCCACGGCAGTAATTCGATCAGATTCTGACACCGCCCATTCCTACAATGAGTTCACCCGCCAACTCCAGATGACATTTGAACACCCTGCGGGCGAGGTGGAGACCGACACCAAGCTGTACCACCTGCGGCAGGGAGGATCGTCCGTGAGCCGTTATACTGCAGAATTCCGCACCCTCGCTGTACAGACATCTTGGGGAGATACCGCGCTCCGGACATCCTTTTACGAGGGACTGGCTTCCCGGATTAAGGACGAACTAGCCGGACGAGAGCTACCAGCCACCCTGGAGGGACTGATCCAGCTCGCCCTCCGCATTGACGAGCGCCTCCTCTCTCGTCCGAAGCCAGCCCCGAGGACCCTGCCGCCCACCGCCACCCACGTCTACACTCCATCTCGACCTACAACCATCTTCACTCCCGCCACCACTGAACATGTCGGATCTCCACCTCCTGCCGTGGTTAACACCGGAGCCGGGGAACCCATGCAATTAGGGCGCGCCTCCCTGACCGTGGCGGAACGAGAACGCCGGTTTCGAGAGGGTTTGTGTGCCTACTGTGGGTCGGCGGCTCACCACCGAGCAATCTGTCCACTGCGCCCGGGAAACGCGCAGACCCGGTGAGCAGGAGGAGAGACTCACCGGGCCCCATCCACCTCTCCACCATCACCAATGCCACCACCTCTCGCCTCACGGTTCAGGTAACCCTCCAGTTTGGCCACAAACGGGTCTTAAGTACTGCGTTTATCGATTCTGGTGCCGCAGGCAACTTTATTGACTCCACCTATGCCAAAGAAATGGGGGTGAATGTCGAGGCGTTATCCCAGCCTCTTCGCATTACTTCTGTCGACGGTCGGCCCCTCTCAACCAGCCCCATCACTCACCAGACCCAACTACTCACCTTCGTCATCGACCAACACCAGGAACAGCTACATTTTTACCTCACCCCCATCTCGTCTCCTCCCATCATACTCGGCTATCCCTGGCTGCTACAACACGACCCTCTCATCTCCTGGGCACAAAACCGGATCCTCCAATGGGGGCCGACCTGCAGCGAACTCTGCCTACGGGCACAGGCTGGGACGTGTTCCAAGGAGTCCGAGGCCCCCGAAGTCGACACCAACGCCATCCCACCTGAATATAGGGACCTGGCTGAAGTCTTCTGCAAGAGGAAAGCCACCAACCTACCACCACATCGCCCATACGACCTGGCGATAGAACTTCAGCCAGGCTCCATTCCTCCCCGCGGCCACCTTTACTCCCTATCTACCACCGAGACGCGAGCTATGGAGGAGTACGTCGCCAATGCCCTTCGTCATGGCACCATCCGGCCCTCCTCCTCGCCAGCGGCCGCAGGATTCTTCTTCGTTAAGAAGAAAGGGGGTGAACTTCGCCCGTGTGTCGATTATCGGGGGCTGAACAAGATCACCATAAAGAACCGACACCCGCTACCGCTCACCAACTCAGCCCTGGACGCCCTCTCTGGTGCCGCCGTATTTTCGAAGTTGGACCTCCGGAGCGCCTACAACTTGGTGCGCATCAGAGAGGGTGATGAGTGGAAAACGGCATTCATCACGCCTACCGGACACTACGAGAGCCTGGTCATTCCTTTTGGACTCTGTAACGCACCCTCGGCCTTCCAACAGTTCATCAATGACGTCCTCAGGGATATGCTGGGCCGATGGGTGTTCGTCTACTTGGATGACATCCTCATCTACTCCCACAACCTCCAAGAACACATCCAACATGTTCGGGCCGTCCTAAAGAGATTGCTCGCTCACCAACTGTACTGCAAGCTGGAAAAATGTGCCTTTCACAAGCACTCCACCACGTTCCTGGGTTTTGTCATCTCGCCCCAGGGTGTGGCCATGGACCCACAGAAGCTCGAAGCCGTACGTCACTGGCCCCTACCCAGGACACTCAAACAGCTTCAACGGTTTCTTGGGTTTGCGAATTTCTATCGTCGCTTTATCCGGGGCTACAGTACAGTTGCAGCACCACTAACCACATTGACCAGGCCCTCACACCACCCTTTTCGACTCACCCCTACCGCCAACTCCGCCTTCCAAGAATTGTGTCATCGCTTCACCACCGCACCCATCCTCCTCCACCCCGATGCCAACAAACCTTTCGTTGTGGAGGTGGACGCGTCGGATGTGGGCGCCGGCGCGGTTCTCTCCCAGCGAGGTCCAGACCAGAAGCTGCACCCGTGTGGTTTCTTCTCCAAGAAATTTAATCCCACTCAGCAGCGATACGGAGTAGGGGACCGCGAACTGCTGGGCATAAAGTGGGCCTTGGAGGAATGGCGTCACTGGCTCCAGGGCGCCAGTGAGCCGTTCATCGTCTGGACCGACCACCAGAACCTCATCACCATCAGGAACCTCAAACAGCTCAACCCACGACAGGCACGGTGGGCACTGTTCTTCGAACAATATGACTTCCATCTGTCATACCGCCCGGGGTCCAAGAACACCAAGGCCGACGCACTGTCTAGACAGCACGATGAGGACCTTCCCCGGGCGGAACCCGTGCCTGTCATCACCTCCTCACGGATCATTGCACCCCTTCAATGGGACTTGGAGACGAGGGTCCGCCAGGCACAGGCTGCGGAGACCGAACCGGCAGGCGTGCCGCCTGGACGACTCTATGTACCCCAAGGACTAAGACCAGAAGTTCTCCAGTGGGGTCACTCTTCCACCGTCGCCGGACACCAGGGAGCCCGAAGAACCCTGTCCTTCGTCGAACGGGCGTTCTGGTGGCCCACCATGAGAAGAGAGGTCACGGAGTTCGTTCAGGCATGCCCGGTGTGCGCCAGGGCCAAAGATACAAATCAACCATCTCCGGGAGAGCTCCAACCACTTCCAGTTCCTCGACGGCCCTGGACGCACATCGCCCTGGATTTCATCACGGGCCTGCCGGTTTCCGAGGGAAAAAACACCATCCTCACCATCGTTGATCGGTTCTCCAAGGCAGTGCACTTGGTGGCCCTCACCGGACTCCCATCAGCTAAAACCACCGCTGAGCTGATAATGGAACACGTAGTCCGCCTGCATGGGTTCCCCAAGGACATCGTCTCGGACAGAGGGCCCCAGTTCACCGCCCGGTTCTGGAAGGCCTTCTGCCGTCTGATCAACTCCACCAGCAGTCTGTCATCTGGATACCATCCCCAGACTAATGGTCAGACGGAACGGACCAACCAACAACTGGAGCGTTACCTAAGATGTTTTGTTGCTGATCGCCAGCGCTCCTGGGCCCGCTACCTCATCTGGGCAGAACTGTCTCACAACCTCCACGTTTCATCTGCCACCAACTTAAGCCCATTTGAGGTGTGCTACGGTTTCCAACCTCCGATGTTCACCCATCAAGAACCGGAGGTTGATGTACCGTCGGCCCAACAGTTGGTCCGTAGGTGTCGACGGGTCTGGAACCAAGCCAACCTTGCCATCCAGAGAGCCAATAACCGTTACATCACTCAGCACCGCCGTCGACACCCTCCGGGACGATTGTACAACGTAGGTGACAAGGTATGGCTATCCACAAAGAACCTACATCTGCACACGGAATCTCGAAAACTTTCACCTCGCTTCATCGGACCATACCGCATCACACTACGAGTAAACCCTGTCACCTACCGGCTCCAGCTGCCTGCGGCGCTCCGGATTCACCCCATATTCCACACCTCTCAACTCAAACCCTTCATCACATCACCCATGATTCCACCCACCCCCCCAGCTCCTCCTCCCCGGATCATCGACGGCGGTCTCGCCTACACCGTACGCCGAATCCTCGACTCGCGCCCTCGGGGCAGAGGTACTCAGTACCTGGTTGACTGGGAGGGCTACGGCCCTGAGGAGCGGTCTTGGATCCCGGCCCGGTTCATTCTCGACCCCGAACTGATTCGAGACTACCGTCGTAGGGTATCCTCCACCCCAGGACCGTCAGGAGCCAGTCCTGGACAGGGGGGTACTGTCATGCACACTCAATCTGCGCCCGGCACTAGGACCCGGAAGTAAGGCGGGCGCCAAACCAGGAAGTATAAAAAAGGTAAACAAACGTTAGCTTACCGCTCAGTCATTGAGTTTCGGCCCATGTCGGTTCCGGCTGTCTGTCTGCTAAACCGTGAGTACTCACTATCTTTGGTTCTGCTTCCTTATATTGTGTGTGTATTTATAGGACGCGGGTTAAATTTGTGTTTTTCCCTTGCTCCTCTTTCGTGAGAGTCCTTATAATAAATCGCGTGGTTATCCTGCCTACTCGCTTACATCCGCGTTTGGGTTTACCATCCACGCTACATTGGGCTAACCGCTAAAGCTGCGTCTTCTGGTCACCGAGGTTAGTTCATCCTGACATTTGGCAACATTACGGGCATTGAAACACTGTTGGTTTTAAGTTAGAACAACTTTCCTAAAATGACATTGGACCAACATTAACTGCATGATTTACAACGCTGGTTGATAAGGTTGAACGAATAACCCTAACAAAATGCTATGAATACAAATTAAAAAATAAATAAAAATATTGTTAATATCGTTTAGTTTTTCCTCTCAACTTAAAAACATGATCATACTGCATTATTTATTTATTGATTGATTGATTAATTTATTGATTGATTAATTTTCTTTCCTCTTTCAGTAACTAAGCTGGGTTGGTTACTGGGAATGGATGCCATGCAGCAGGGGTTGAGAGTGCCACTATTTTAGGCTCCTGCTGTTGAGGCTAGTACAGTAAATGCACATTTATTGCCTTATTAAAAGACGAGTTACACAAGATCCTTCAAGGCAAAAAATACTAGACAAACTGCAATTTACCAAACCATTAAATTTGGAAGCATCTGAAAGAATGAAACAAAAACACTTACCATCTGAATTCTGTTCCTTAACCCCAAGCATAATGCAGTTGTGTGAACATCATATTACAGTACATAATTACAGGAAATATTGCCTATTTCCTCAATAATATAATTTCTAGTTTTCCACTTTTCTCCTGTTTAATATATCTTTTTTTTACTTCTTATTTAAATTTACACTCTTGCTGCTACCACCAGCACTGATTTTGCTATGTTTAGGAGCTAATTATGCACTTCACTGTAATATTACTGTAAGTGTGGAAGACACATGAGATACATGAGACATTCGACCGTTCGTCCAATTCTTAAGAAACTTAATTATGAATACAGTAAATAATAAATTTTTTTTTTGAGGGTGTTTTTGCAGAATTACATTGGGGTCATTCTTTTGGGGTCAATGTTGATGTTATCCCATCGTTATTTTATCATTGATTCTAACTTTAAAACAACATTAGTCCGATATGGTGTTCTGGAAGGATCATGTTACAAGCTAATTACAGCCATATGAGACCATCATGTTATGTTTGTGTTCCTGCAGGGTGACTTGATCAACGAATGAAGAGTTTTGTTGGTGACCTCAATGTCCGGGTTTTAATACTGATTTCAAAGCTGTTTTTCAAACAGTGAAAGAATAAAAAAGTCCCCTTGTGAATGTTATGTATTATATCAGAAACACTCATTGTAATCCTTTGAGATACAGGGACCAGTTAGAAACAAGCACATTTATGAACACTGTGCAGCAGTGGCCAAAAGTATTAAGACAACATATGTCAAGTATTATAGTTCTCCCTCTGCATAAAACAGATGATTTCACTGAATTTCTTCAATCTTATCTGGCTGAAGAGTTGTGTCAATTAACTGAAAAACTAGCAAACCCTGGCTACTGTATGTGACAATGGTATTCAGCTTCTGGAACCGTGACTTGGGTCAACTTCAAACCGAAACCTAATAGAAAACTGTTGGACAATGAGGAAGAAGATAGTAGCAGTCATGAAACTGTAGTCTTATGTGCATGATAAGCAATATCACTGTGATATCAAGCAATATCAAAAGGGGGGGTTCTGTTGTGCTGGTTAACAGCACAGTGTGATATTGCTTTTATTCACCAGTTCTACAAACACCATTTATTAAAAATGTATTAATTAACAGCTTATTTAACAAGTTATTTTGCTCCACCAACATATGTTACCTTTTGGGTTCTGGGGTTAAATTAGGCAGCTGCTTTCTGTTCTGTACTGCAGACTGTACAGAAATACTTTCAGCCATGCCCCAACTGACAGTTAGTGTAATTAAAAATTGTAGAACACCTGTGATGCAGAGTTATACATGCAGTTAAACATCCCAGTGCTGTCACTGTCCATTATCATCAGTCGTGGAAAGCCTCTTGCCCAATCAGATTACTTGGTTGGAACTACAGTAACTGTTATATAACAAAAACACAGAATTTCACTTTTGTTTCCATACTTTTGGCCATCACTATATAATGGAGTGACAGTGATGAATGTTTAACAGTGTGGATGAGCCACATGTAAAAGTGTTAAGGTTTTCTGAGTTCCTTATTCATATTATTAAAATCGTCTCAGTGGTTGGCAGGTTCTTTTTCTGTAGAAAAACCTAGAACACAAGCATACATTCTAGTCACCAAGGGTTTTAAAAATCTGGAATAGAATTTGGGCTGCTGATTGGATTTTCCAGACTGTGTTTAAGTTATTTATTTATTATTTATTTATTTACTTTAGATTAATGTAAGTCCATGTTAGTCTAATCATAGTCTGTGTTAGCTTGTGTAATAATCTTTGTACTTTAACATTAATGCAGGTTGTTTAGCTTGCTCTGTCATAGACAGATGGCTAGAATGTTTACTTTTATTCTTTAATTAAACATGGCAAATGAGATTGTGACAAAGCCGACAGGAGATTTTTTTCAGTACCCAGGGTAAGATCTACTGCAGACTGCAATGTGTTTCCTAATCACTAGCATCACCCTTGCAGTGCATCACCTAAGGATCCAATCATCCAAGTTTCCATAACGTACAGTATGGAAGAAGGAGAAGAAGCAGAAGAAGAAAGAGACATTTCTATCACATATTCTTTACCTTTCTTTTTTTTTTTTTACTGTAACTCATGATATAATAACTATATCATAATAGTTTCCATCTTCTTCTTTGTCTTAAGGCTGTTCCCTTTCAGGGGTCGCCACAGCGAATCATCTGCCTCCATCTAACCCTATCCTCTGCATCCTCTTCTCTCACACCAACTAACTTCATGTCCTCTCTCACTGCATCCATAAATCTCCTCTTTGGTCTTCCTCTAGACCTCCTGCCTGGCAGTTCCAACCTCAGCATCCTTCTACCGATATATTCACAATCTCTCCACTGAACATGTCCAAACCACCTCAATCTGGCCTCTCTGACTTTATCTCCAAAACATAATAGTTTCCATGATACATGTTATGAATCATAATACAAAGGTTTGCTAACTAACTGCCAACAATGAGGTAGTGTTGCAAGTTTAACAACTAGTACAACTAGTTTGCTTTTTAAGTCTACACAAATAAATTATTTAATATTCTAAATGGCTCTAAAGCTAACAAAAATGGATTTTGTTATTGTTATTAAAAAAAACACACATATTCTGACCATTTTATTTCCCTGACTTTTTATTCAACAATTTAAACCAAGGGTTTGCAAAGTTTTGCATGCTGCTAACTAGTTCCCTAAGCACCATGTGTTTAGCTGCAACTAGAGTGTGTTATTATAATTTTCCACAGTATCTCTGTCATAACTAATAACAGTGCACTATTTTAGTGTAGAAATGTGTTTTGGGACAGAGCTCATGACTGGCATAATGTGGGTGAAAAGGGAATTAAAATAAATAATGATCTCTCTCTCTCTCTCTCTTGCTCTCTTACACTCTGTGTGTGTGTGTGTGTGTGTGTGTGTGTGTGTGTGTGTGTGTGTGTGTGTGAGAGAGAGAGAGAGAGAGACTGGGAGACAGGAATAAAGGAACTGGATTTTTTGCTCCTAAAGCACAATGCAGTTATTATCAAGAACTAAACAGCTTTCAGACAGAGTGGATTTATTTGACAGACTGATGATGAACAGTTCAGTATCAGATGCACACGCGCGCACACACACACATACACACAGGCATGCATGTGTACGTACACACACACACACGTACGCGCGCGCACACACACACACACACACACACACATATGTGCTCCACATGCCTCTGATAGCTCTCTGTCTCACGCACAAAGAAACGTCTGTAAGGTTAACAGAAAACATGGCTTATCACTGAATGCTTTTATTTTATTTTACACAATAAATACCTGTAGACCATTCAGTAATTTCTTGTCTTCCCCTTTTCTTCCTTTTTTGTCTTTCACCTGTTTTCTTGTTGCACTTTTTTCCCCCTTCCCTTTCCCTTCCCCCTCTTTTATTCCATATTATGTTTGTTTTTATATCCTTCTTCTATGGTTGTTCTTTTCTTTCCTGGCTTTTCTTTTTTTTCTTCTATGCTTGTCCTTTTTCTAATTATATTTTATTTTTTTTACTTAGTGCTTTTGCCTATTTTCCATTTTTCCTTTTTATGCTTGTCTGTTCATATTAGACCATTGTTCTTTTTTCTTTGATTCTCACTGTTTCTTATTTCATGCTATTTTTTGTATTTCATTTTGCTCATTTGTCCTCATTTTCCATCTTTTATATTTCTTTTGTTTTTTTGGTGTTGCTTTGTTATTTTTCATACTGCCCACATGTTTTTAACAATTTCTACTTTTTAAACCTTTCCTTACTTTTTACCTTTTTAATCCTTCCTTTTGTATAGGGTATAGGGTCAGGGGTAGCTCAGTGGTTAAGGCATTGGACTACGGTTCGGAAGATCCCAGGTTCAAACCCCACAACCACCAAGTTGCCACTGTTGGGCCCTTGAGCAAGGCCCTTAACCCTCACCTGCTCAGATGATAAAAATGTAAGTCGCTCTGGATAAGAGCGTCTGCCAAATGCCTTAATGTAAATGTATAATTTTTTATTTAATATACACAAATATTTTATATTTACTTTTCTCACTTTTACTTCCTCTATCTGAAAGTCAACAAGCAAATGATGGGGGCCTCTGAGCGGTCCAGTGGTAAAGTGCTTGCGAGTTCGATCCCCGGGTGATGCTGTATCCTCTCGCAGGCGGAGGTCTAGAGGGTGGGAGGAGAGGTAAAATGAAACCTTGGATTGCGAGTAACGCAGTTTCCGAGTGTTCCGCAAGACGAGCAAAGATTTTTAAGAAATTTTGACTTGGAAAACGAAAAAGTCTTCACACAAAAAAAAGTCAGACACACAAACACACACTGATTCAGCTTCACAGCATTAAACCAAGAATTAGCATTTATTTAAAACTCAAAACACAGAGAAAATTAACAGCAGTGTGGGTGAGAGAGAGAGAGAGAGAGAGAGAGAGAGAGATGCAGCAGAGGACAAAAGGGCAAGCTAGAAAAATGAAAAGCAAAAACTGTTTTGACTGAAAGAGAAACTGGAAAACGAGTGCATGGTTAATGAGTTTTTCCAAAGACACAACTAATGTCCTTCACAGATGGAGAGAGAGAGAAAGAGAGAGAGAGAGAGAGAGAGAGAGAGAGAGAGAGACTTGGTGAAAAGACACAACCCTCGTCCATTACACAGATAGAGAGAGATGAATAAGAAAAAGACAGAACAAGAGAGTAAAACAGAAGCAGAAATAGAGATAGGAGCAAAGAGTAGGACATAGAGTGAAACAAAAGTAGAGAGTGAGACAAAGACAGAGCGACAGGAGCAGAGAGAGACGGAGCAGGGAGTAAGACATGGACAGAGAGGGTGACAAAGACAGCCAAAGATTAATGCAATCTATCACAGATGAATTAGAATAACAGTGTAACTGCTATTTTGTGCTGGGCTGTGTTTCACACAGAACATCATGGAGTATAAATCAGAATAATGAACTTTTAAAGAGCAGATTTTAATTAGAATTTCTTTTAATGAGGGTCACATGACCCCTGAAGGATTATGACTTTGCCTGTGTCTGTTCCTGTTCCAAACCACATAATTGATTTCTACTTGTCAAAAATAATTAAATATTTGTAGGATACCAAAGACGATTATCCATTAAATATCCAGCAAAATCTGACTGAAAAAAGAAGGAAATTTAAATGTAATAAAATTCTACTAGGCGTGGCCTAATGTTTGATTGACATCCCTCTGCCTGAAACCCTCAAACATGATAAAGTTTGGTTTTCTTGCTGTTTGTTTTGTTTTATCAATGCACATTATACATTGTCATTTAAACCTAAAGGACAAAACATGTTGTCTGAGGAGTGTGTACAGCTGAACATCTTTTTTTTTTAATGCTTTCATTCATTGGTCAAGAAAATGCCAACTAATTAAATAAAATTAAGCAATTAAGTGTGCAGAAATCATTTTAAAACATAGAGCCCTCAGAACCAGAGTTTATGAAATAGCTATTAGTGATGGGTCGTTCATGAACGATTAGTTCTTTTTGAATGAGTCTTTAAATAGACTCAGAAGAAGAAGTAGTCTCAGAGAGTGATTCGTTCATTTTCTACTGGGTGCGCATACGCAAAGCATCGCAAAACCTCCATAGGTTATGTGCAGGAAACAGAAATTAGAAGTTACATTTGAGTCTCCTAGTCTGAATTATTATTTTTTTCATCATGTGACTCCCATAGTCGCTATGCAGTGCATTACACAGGAAACAGGATTGAACGGTTCTTCTCATGAGTCTCGTAGTCCAAGTCATTCGTTATTTTGTCACAGGACTCCCATAGATGCTATGCAGTGCAATAGATTCAAAAGAATCTGACTAACTGTGAAAAAAATCACAATCATAATTAAAGGTTAAGTGAGGTTTAATGTCTGTTTATTTTGTATTTTACTTTATTAATGTCTTTTAAACGTTTAGTTTTCATATGCCAAAACTGATTAAAGAGTTTTGGCATATGACGTCTGGAACGGATAAACAAAAAACAACTTTGCCATGTTTGATTCACTTCTTATAACTGTGTCGACTGAGTGTTTAATCAGTTTCTCAGTTCCTGCGGAAGCAGAACGAGAGCCCTTTGCCTCGATGCTTAAAAGCAGGCAAAGATGAATTAACTTTTTTTTTCATATTAAATGAAATTATAAATTGATACACTTAAATTTATTTATTAATTCATGTACTATTTATTTATTCATTCATTTTTTATATAAAGTTTTTGATTTCATTTAGTCGATAGATAGATAGATAGATAGATAGATAGATAGATAGATAGATAGATACTGTAGATAGATAGATAGATAGATAGATAGATAGATAGAGTATGCATGTTTGTCAGGTTTCAGGCCCCATCATAGCACAGAAACTGCACTAGTTAAGATTACAAATGACTTGTTTTTAGCTTCAGACCAAGGCTGCATCTCATTGCTAGTCCTGCTCGATCTTAGTGCTGCATTCGACACTATAGATCATAATATTCTCATAGATCGCTTACAAAATTATATAGGCATTCAGGGACAGGCACTAAAATGGTTTAGATCTTACCTGTCTGATCGCTACCATTTTGTAGATCTAAATGGAGAACCGTCTGGTATAATGCCAGTGAAATATGGGGTCCCACAAGGGTCAGTTTTAGGACCTCTGTTGTTCTCAATATACATGCTTCCCTTGGGTAACATCATTAGAAGACATGGGATTAGTTTCCATTGTTATGCTGATGATACCCAATTATATATCTCAACTAAACCAGACGAAATACCTAAGCTGTCTAGATTAACTGAGTGTGTCCAGGACATAAAAGATTGGATGACCAATAACTTTCTTTTATTAAATTCAGATAAGACAGAGATATTACTTATTGGCCCAAAAACCAGCACACAACAGCTTTCACAATTCAGCTTGCGCTTAGAAGGATGTACTGTTATTACCAGCTCAGCAGTAAAAGATCTGGGAGTAATAGTAGACAGTAACTTGTCTTTTGAAAATCACATTTCAAATATCACAAAAACAGCCTTTTTCCATCTTCGAAATATTGCTAAACTTAGGAACATCTTATCCGTATCTGATGCAGAAAAACTAGTTCATGCATTCATGACCTCCAGACTGGACTATTGTAATGCATTACTAGGTGGTTGTCCTGCATCCTCAATAAACAAGCTTCAGTTAATCCAAAATGCAGCTGCCAGGGTTCTCACTAGATCCAGAAAATATGATCATATAACCCCAATATTAGCATCCCTGCACTGGCTACCTGTTCAGTTTAGAATAAATTACAAAATAGTATTACTTACATACAAGGCCTTAAATGGTTTAGCTCCCACATACCTAACCAGTCTTCTGATACGCTACAATCCACCACGCGCCTTAAGATCACAAAACTCCGGACTTCTGGTAGTTCCCAGAATTTCAAAATCTACAAAAGGGGGTAGGGCTTTTTCATATTTAGCTCCAAAGCTTTGGAATAGCCTTCCAGACAGTGTTCGGGGAGCAGACACGGTTTCTCAGTTCAAAAGTAGACTCAAGACGCATCTTTTTAATCTGGCATACACATAACTCATCTCAGTACTCATACTCCAGTACACCTATACCGAATGGCAACTACGCTAATTCTCCCCATCTGTTCTGTATTTCTCTACCCATCCCGAGGCATCGGGAGATTTTGCCAGCTTCAGTAGACAAAGGCCGACCCTGCGAGGTTCCTGAGGCACCCAGAGACGGACCAGCTCCAACTGGATTCAGCTTTATGATGGTTGGAGCTACACATGCTGCTCCTGTGCTTCCAGTGATCCAGACCTCATCTGCCCTCTGCACCTACTGACTCGTCCCTATGCTGAACTGGTCTTCATGTCAATTTAAATAATTTCTGTCATATTGAATTTTCACCTGCACAACACACAAGATGTTATATCATTTCTATCTGTTATCGCCCAAATGAGGATGGGTTCCCTGTTGAGTCTGGTTCCTCTCAAGGTTTCTTCCTAATGCCATCTCAGGGAGTTTTTCCTTGCCACCGTCGCCGTCACCCTTGGCTTGCTCATCAGAGAAATTTCATTCATTCGTCTCATTATTATCTGCACATTTTTCTCACACATCCACACTTCCAATTATTTTCTTTTCTATAATTATTATTATTATTTGTTCTTATTTATTTATTTTCTATTATAATTTTATTTATTTATTTATTACTTTATATATATATATATATATTTTTTTTTTTTTTTTTTTTTTTGTTGTTAAATTTCTTAAATTTTTGTGAAGCTGCTTTGAGACAATGACCATTGTTAAAAGCGCTATATAAATAAAATTGAATTGAATTGAATTGAATTGAAATGTTTGTGTGTGTGTGTGTGTGTGTGTGTGTGTGTGCGCGTGTGTGTGGACTACATTTGTTTCTCTCAAATGTAAATATGCTCTTTATATATCCAATATATCTATTAACATCTATTTTAAACCCATTAATTAGTAAATACACAAATATTTATTTGATAAATTTTATTATTTGTAAATTCAAAAACATTTATTTAAGGAGTGAGGATTGCTTTAAAAGGTGCTTTTCTGATTGGACACCAAAATTACATGCCTGGAGAATTCTCTCTCTCTTTCTCTCTCTCTGTGTGTGTGTGTGTGTGTGTGTGTGTGTGTGTGTGTGTGTGTGTGTGTGTGTGTGTGTGTGTGTGTACGCCCCTGGCTAGTAGGATACAAGAATTACACTTATTAATAGCACCTACTCTTTGGAGGAGCAGTGGGAACTAATCACACTTTCTCTCTCTCTCTCTCTCTCTCTCTCTCTCGCACACACACACACACACACACACACACACACACATGCACACACACACACACACACACACAGAATTAAAGAGACAGATACAGAATTTGGGGCTTAACAGTAACTGTGCTTAAATCAACTTTACTATTCCACTTATAATGGGAATAATGGCCCAATCAGAATTAAACTGTATCATGTAACCACCTCATTCAGAACAGTCTGACCTGATCCTGCCTGATCAGAATGAATTTCAATCAGATTGAGAGGGGTAGTGTAAACTTTTTATAATACTGTACAGTGGCAGTGGTGGCTCAGTGTGTTAAGGCTCTGCGGAAGATCGGCGGTTCGAGCCCAGGCTCTGCCAGCTTGCCACTGTGGGGCCCTTGAGCAAGGCCCTTAACCATGTCTGCTCCAGGGGCGCTGTAAAATGGCTGACCCTGTGCTCTGACCCCTGCCTACTAACAAGAAGCTGGGATATGCGAAGAATTTCACACACACACACACACACACACACACACACACACACACACACACACACACACACTACAGGCAAATTGGGAGTGCCAATTAGCCTAATCTGCATGTCTGCAGGAAAGCCAACAAGCAGGGGGGAGAACATGCCATCCCCACACACCCAGGCCCAAGGCAGGAATTGAACCCTTGTCCCTGGATGCGTGAGGCCACAGAGTCTACATCACTACAGTTTCATTAATGTACTATGCCGTGTAAAAATCAATTGCTTGATTTATGTGACATGCTCTGTCTAAAACTAGCCTACCTTAAAGATTAAATTAGCAAATTAAGTTGACTGTGGGAGCTACACAAGCCATGCACCAATAACCTCTGCTCTTTCTTTCTTGATATATTTTTTCTATAAAATGTCTCGGTACACAACCCAGAAGAGGTCAGATATGACAGCATTGCAGATAAGACCTAAAGTATGAGTATAGAGAACTGATGAGACATCAGGACTTACTTGAAGATTGGTCTGAGGAATCATTTGTGCCAATTTTTCGGCATTACAGTGCCATAGCTAATTTAATAAAATTGCGATTTGCTAAAAATGCATGTACATGAATGACATTGCTTAGTTACACACTAGTGTAAACGTACAGTATGTTTGGCTAGCATGTGCTTATTTAATAGTTGCCTAGCAACCAGGTTCTCATTAGTTTAACCACTTGAACAGTTTGTGTGTGTGTGTGTGTGTGTGTGTGTGTGTGTGTGTATGTGTGTGTGTGTGTTCAACTTCCCATGAAAGTACAACTTCCATTTCCTCATTCTCTGTCTTCCGATACTGTCTTCATGTTGTTTTGTTCATTTTAATCATCATCGATGAGGTGTAAAGATGCTAACAGTTTCAATAGAAAGAGTGCTGCTGTGTAGCTTTGGGTTAAAAACAATGCAGTGTTCTTTAGCTGCAGCTTCCGAAATCCTCTGTCCCTATGGAGCTTGTTAGCCCTGTGTGTGTGTGTGTGTGTGTGTGTGTGTGGCTTCACCTGGTGAAGCTGCAGGGACATCAGGAACACACACACACACACACACGCACGCACGCACGCACGCACGCACGCACGCACGCACACACACACACACACACACACACACACACACACACACACATCATCATCATACACATTTTAGCAGAAACGTTTTATTGTATTTTATAGTAAATTGGCTGTGTGTTTACTCTGCACCAACTTTGTGAACAGCACAATGTGTGTGTGTGTGTGTGTGTGTGTGTGTGTGTGTGTGTGTGTGTGTGTGAGAGAGAGAGAGAGAGAGAGAGAGAGAGGGAGGGAGGGAGCACACGTGTGTCTTTCTCCTGTCTCCTGTGTTAAATCCCTGCTGTGTGTGATGGTGCACTAATGTGATTATGGAAAAAAGAAAATCAATGAAGCTCTCAGTACGCTTACAGTACTGGGCAAAAGTCTTGAGCCAGCCCTTATTTCTTCATATTTTGGTTCTGAAGAGCCAGCCTTTCTTATATTTTTTATGCATTCTTGTGGAATAGTTCTCCAAGCTTCCTGAATGACTTTTTTTGGCTCTCGTTTTCAGTCCAGTCCCTTTACCTTACCAGTTTCAAAGGAATAATTTTTATCTGTTAATATCTGTTAAAGAAACACTATAATGTGAATCATTCAAGCATTAAAACATGTAACTTAAATAATGGACCAGTGAGAAACAGGTGCAATGATGACAGATGATAAGGCCGTTGATTAGTATACTGGTGATCCCGAATGTTAAGTGGTTGTTCCTGAATGGGCTGAGATGCCAGGGGAAATGGGGTTGCTGCTGAGGTTGTTACATAAACAAGCAGTTTAAAAAAAAAAATTTTTTTTCTTGCATTTTGCAGCCTCACTCACTCATCTTCTATACCGCTTTATCCTGTATTCAGGGTCGCAGGGACCTGGAGCCTATCCCAGGAGGTTTAGGGCACGAGGCACTGTACACCCTGGACAGGGTGCCAATCCATCGCAGGGCACACACACTCACACACCCATTAACACACTATGGGCAATTTGGGAACATCAGTTAACCTAACCTACATGTCTTTGGAATGTGGGAGGAAACCGGAGTACCCGGAGAAAACCCACCAAGCACGGGGAGAACATGCAAACTCCATGCGCACAGAGACGGGAATCGAACCTGGACACGGGAGGTGCAAGGCGACAGTGCTAACCACTACACCACCCATTTTGCAGTCTATCAAAGTAAAACACCATTCTCCATTTTTCCCCCTTTATTATCTATATAATTTCATTTAATATGAAGAAATAGACCTTTGCACAGGACTGTATAACAAAGACTGTGGGAAGTCAATATGTGCACAAGCTACTGAAATGATAATGCTATGAATTGTAAGTTACACTGTTCTAATAAAAAAAAAATAGTTTGTACAAGGAGATACCAGCTTATGCTAGTCATGCGTACATATGTGCAAGATATATGTACTGTACACTGAATCTAAGTAATAAACATGTAAGTATATGTATATACAGATAATATACGGACATACAAAGAAGTCTAGGGTATACATTATACTATGAATCTACAATTCATACAGTACATACAATGTACGTAAGCAATACCACAAGAGAGGGAGTGCTGTTGTATGCAAGGCAGTGTTAGGGCCGTAGGTACTATATGAGGGCGCAGCCAGAGTCCCAAAGATACCACTGATATTCAGCACAACACCACATTCAAGTGTGATATTGCTTTATACAACAGTTTCGCAAATACCATTTATTACCAACAGATTATGATTTCTTTGTTTATTTAACAAGTTATTTTCATGTGCCCAGCATTGAGCATTGAACTGGTGACTGGCAATTATTCACTGACCATTCATTATTTAAAGGGAGAAAAAAGTTGAACTACAGCATATAGCCAAAAGTTACATAGTACAGGTAAGAGTGCCAAAAGTGAATGAACCATGGAGGTCGTAGACAGTCCTGTGAATATTACAAGATTTATTTCATATAGACTGTATGAGAAGAACTAGAGTAAATTCTAGTTAATCTATAAATGGGCATATGGGCATGTTGGATGAAGCACACCAACTTACCTCAGTTTCCACAAGCTAGCTAACTTAGCTAAGGTGGCTAATTACGATGTATAACTTTATTTTTATTTTTTTGTACCAGGCTGTAAACACGTTTAATTTTCTCGACTCACTTTTGGAGCCAACTCCCAGAGGACATTTGAGGAACTGCATATTTTGGCACTTCTGCATTGGCTTCATTCTTCAGAACCAGAGTTTGCTGTATAGTTGGATACCAAAGAGCATTAAATGGAAAGTTAATGCGATAGGGTGTACATTCACTTATTCCACAAACCAAGTAGTGCCCTTGATCAGGAGTTTAAGTGAGATTTGAGATTCAGCCTTCCTTTACAGCAGTGTTATAACCTACAGTAGATAGCATTGTGGCAATTCGGACCGACTTCGAAGCAATTTCTAAGGAGTCAAAGTTTTGTGTAAGATGTCATATTGTTATGTTTCTGGTTTTGAATGTGGGTTTTCGGCAGGCAGCTAGTGCGCTCTTTCTGTACTAGCCTACTTTCACCTATGTTAGTGCAATTAACAACTGTTAGAACACCAGTGATGTGGTCTAACAGAGTAGTGTAGTGTTCAGCAGGGTAACGTTTATGGGGAAGAAGGTGGTTCTGAACCTACTAGTTCAGATGTGAATGTTAGTGTACCGACTCATGGATGTTAGGACGTCAAACAGTTTGTGAAGATGTTCAGTGTGTGTCAGTTGGGCACCAATGATTTGTTGAGCTTTTTTTCATAAATTCTTTGCAGGCATTTCCTTTCAGACATCTTAGAGCTGCCATACTTTTAATGGTGGAACGATAGAAACTTGTTATAGTCTGTGGAGACAGAAGTACTTTCTTCTGTCTCTTCAAATAGTTAAGGCACTGTTGCGCTTTTCAAACCTATAGTGAAGTGTGGTCCCAAGACAGATCCTCAGGGATGTGGACACCCAGGAGGTGAGAACACGTTCTGCTTCAGTGCCACTGATGTCGATTGGAGAGTGTGTCTGCTGCTTTTTGACATCCGGAGGTGTACAGTGAGCTCTTTGCTAGTCCTCAGAAGCAATAGTGATTTGTATTTATTTTAACTTTAGTTGTCCCTTCTAGTGCTAATATACATATATATGTAGTACAAACCGGATTCCAAAAAAGTTGGGACACTAAACAAATTGTGAATAAAAACTGAATGCAATGATGTGGAGATGGCAAATGTCAATATTTTATCCAGAATAGAACATAGATGACAGACCAAAAGTTTAATCCGAGAAAATGTATCATTTTAAAGGAAAAATATGTTGATTTCAAATTTCACGGTGTCAACAAATCCCAAAAAAGTTGGGACAAGAAGCAATAAGAGGCTGGAAAAAGTAAATTTGAGCATAACAAAGAGCTGGAAGACCAATTAACAGTAAATAGGTTAATTGGCAACATGATTGGGTATAAAAAGAGCTTCTCAGAGTGGCAGTGTCTCTCAGAAGCCAAGATGGGTAGAGGATCACCAATTCCCACAATGTTGCGCAGAAAGATAGTGGAGCAATATCAGAAAGGTGTTACCCAGCGAAAAATTGCAAAGACTTTGCAGTTATCATCATCAACTGTGCATAATATCATCCGAAGATTCAGAGAATCTGGAACAATCTCTGTGCGTAAGGGTCAAGGGCGTAAAACCATACTGGATGCCAGTGATCTCCGGGCCCTTAAACGACACTGCACCACAAACAGGAATGCTACTGTAAAGGAAATCACAGAATGGGCTCAGGAATACTTCCAGAAACCATTGTCAGTGAACACAATCCACCGTGCCATCCGCCGTTGCCAGCTGAAACTCTACAGTGCAAAGAAGAAGCCATTTCTAAGCAAGATCCACAAGCACAGGCGTTTGCATTGGGCCAGGGATCATTTAAAATGGAGTGAGGCAAAATGGAAGACTGTTCTGTGGTCAGACGAGTCACGATTCGAAGTTCTTGTTGGAAATGTGGGACGCCATGTCATCCGGACCAAAGAGGACAAGGACAACCCAAGTTGTTATCAACGCTCAGTTCAGAAGCCTGCATCTCTGATGGTATGGGGTTGCATGAGTGCGTGTGGCATGGGCAGCTTGCATGTCTGGAAAGGCACCATCAATGCAGAAAAATATATTCAGCTTCTAGAACAACATCTAGTCATCTCTTTCAGGGAAGACCCTGCATTTTTCAACAAGATAATGCCAGACCACATTCTGCATCAATCACAACATCATGGCTGCGTAGGAGAAGGATCCGGGTACTGAAATGGCCAGTCTGCAGTCCAGATCTTTCCCCTATAGAGAACATTTGGCGCATCATAAAGAGGAAGGTGCGACAAAGAAGGCCCAAGACGATTGAACAGTTAGAGGCCTGTATTAGACAAGAATGGGAGAGCATTCCTATTTCTAAACTTGAGAAACTGGTCTCCTCGTTCCCCAGACGTCTGTTGAGTGTTGTAAGAAGAAGGGGAGATGCCACACAGTGGTGAAAATGGCCTTGTCCCAACTTTTTGGGGATTTGTTGACACCATGACATTTGTAATCAACATATTTTCCTTTAAGAAGATTCATTTTCTCGGATTAAACTTTTCATCTGTCATCTATGTTCTATTCTGAATAAAATATTGACATTTGCCATCTCCACATCATTGCATTCAGTTTTTATTCACAATTTGTTTAGTGTCCCAACTTTTTTGGAATCCGGTTTGTACAGTATATTAGCACTAGAGGGAACAACTAAGGTTGTTAATGAAAAATAAAATAAAGTAACGCGACGAGTAACGCGGTTTGCGAGTGTTCCGCAAGACGAGCAAAGATTTTTTTGACTATAAATAAATTTAGACTTGAAAAACGAGCATTGTCTTAGTTTACGAGCACCCAGTATCATGTATCACGCATGCTCTTCTTGTTTTGACACAGAGCGTCACGTCATCACAACTGAGCCAACTGTTTTTCTCTCTCTTGCGCTGCGGAATTGTAGGTTTAAAAATTAGCAAGCAACATCGCTAGTCACACTCGTGTCAGCACATACTACAAAAAACAGCTCCTCACCTTTGAAAACAGTCGCAACAGAGCAGAGTTTGTGTGTTTGTTTGGGAACCTCACAGGAGGGGGTCTGTAAAGCCGAGACCTATCGTCTCCCCTGCTGGGTCTTAGTGCTTGCAGTGTTTATGAGTGTGCATGTGTGTTTGGGAACCTGAGAGAAGGGGGGCTGTAAACGCGAGCAAGTGTGTGTGTGCGCATACACACACACACACACACACACACACATACACACACACTCACTCGCGTTTACAACCCCCTTCTCTCAGGTTCCCAAACAAACACACATCAACTCTTCTTGTTTTCAAAGGTGAGGAGCTGTTTAATTTGTTTTTTGTTGTTGTTTTACTTTACAGCAGTGATTCTGTTAGTATGCGCTCACGTGAGTGTGACTAGCGATGTTCCTTGCTAATTTTTATTCATCCATCCATCCATTTTCTTCCGCTTATCCGAGGTCGGGTCGCGGGGGAAGCAGCTTCAGCAGGGATGCCCAGACTTCCCTCTCCCCGGCCACTGCTTCCAGCTCTTCCGGGGGGATCCCAAGGCGTTCCCAGGCCAGCCAAGAGACATAGTCCCTCCAGCGTGTCCTGGGTCTTCCCCGGGGTCTCTTTCTGGTGGGGCGTGTCCGGAACACCTCACAAGGGAGGCGTCCAGGGGGCATCTTAAATAGATGCCCAAGCCACCTCATCTGGCTCCTCTCGATGCGGAGGAGCAGCGGCTCTACTTTGAGCCCCTCCCGGATGACTGAGCTTCTCACCCTATCTCTAAGGGAGAGCCCAGACACCCTGCGGAGGAAACTCATTTCGGCCGCTTGTATTCGCGATCTTGTTCTTTCGGTCACTACCCACAGCTCATGACCATAGGTGAGGGCAGGAACGTAGATCGACTGGTAAATTGAGAGCTTTGCCTTTTGGCTCAGCTCCTTCTTCACCACGACGGACCGATACAGAGCCCGCATCACTGCAGACGCTGCCCCGATCCGCCTGTCGATCTACCGCTCCATTTTACCCTCACTCGTGAACAAGACCCCGAGATACTTAAACTCCTCCACTTGGGGCAGGATCTCACTCCCAACTCTGAGAGGGCACTCCACCCTTTTCCCGCTGAGGACCATGGCCTCAGATTTGGAGGTGCTGATTCTCATCCCAGGCGCTTCACACTCGGCTGCGAACCCATCCAGTGAGAGCTGTAGGTCACAGGGTGATGAGGCCAACAGAACAATGTCATCTGCAAAAAGCAGTGACCCAATCCTGAGCCCACCAAACTGTACCCCTCAATGCCCTGGCTGCGCCTAGAAATCCTGTCCATAAAAATTATGAACAGGATCGGTGACAAAGGGCAGCCCTGTCGGAGTCCTACTCTCACCGGAAACAGGTCCAACTTACTACCGGCAATGTGGACCAAGCTCTGACACCGGTTGTACAGGGACCGGACAGGCCTTAACAGGGAATCCAATATCCCATACTCCCGGAGTACCCCCCACAGGACTCCCCGAGGGACACGGTTGAATGCCTTCTCCATGTCCACAAAGCACATGTAGACTGGTTGGGCAAACTCCCATGCCCCCTCCAGGACCCTGCTAAGGGTGAAGAGCTGGTCCACTGTCGACCCGGACGAAAACCACACTGCTCCTCCTGAATCCGAGGTTCGACTATCCGATGGACCCTCCTTTCCAGGACCCCTGAATAGACTTTCCCGGGGCGGCTGAGAAGTGTGATCCCTCTGACGTTGGAACACTCTCTCCGGTCCCCCATCTCTTCGAAGCCGTCTGGAAGTCATTCTCCATGGCCTCCCCAAACTCCTTCGGTGGTTACTGAGGTTTTTGCCTCAGTAACCACCGAAGCTGCATTCCGCTTGGCCTGCCGGTACCTATCAGCTGCCTCCGGAGTGCCACCAGCCAAAAAGGCCCGGTAAGACTCCTTCTTCAGCTTGATGGCATCCCTCGCCGCCGGTGTCCACCAACGGGTTCTTGGGTTGCCACCGCGACAGGCACTGACCACCTTACGGCCACAGCTCCGGTCGGCTGCCTCGACAATGGAGGCGCGGAACATAGTCCATTCGGACTCAATGTCCCCCACCTCCCCCAGGACATGGTTGAAGTTTTGCCGGAGGTGGGAGTTGAAGCTCGTCCTGACAGGGGACTCTGCCAGACGTTCCCAGCAGACCCTCACAATACGTTTGGGTCTACCAGGCCTGACCGGCATCCTACCCCGCCAACGGAGCCAACTCACCACCAGGTGGTGATCAGTTGACAGCTCTGCCCCTCTCTTCACCCGAGTGTCCAAGACATGTGGCCGCAAGTCTGACGACACGACCACAAAGTCGATCATCGAACTGCGGCCTAGGGTGTCCTGGAGCCAGGTGCACATATGGACACCCTTATGCCTGAACATGGTGTTCGTTATGGACAATCCGTGACGAGCACAGAAGTCCAATAACAAAACACCGCTCTAGTTCAGATCGGGGGGGGGGCCGTTCATCCCAATCACGCCCTTCCAGGTCTCACTGTCATTGCCCACATGAGCATTGAAGTCCCCCAACAGAACGATGGAGTCCCCAGGAGGGACGCTCTCTAGCGCCCCCTCTAGAGACCCCAAAAAGGGCAGGTACTCCAAACTGCTGTTCGGCGCATAAGCGCAAACAACAGTAAGGATCCGTCCCCCCACCCGAAGGTGGAGGGAGGCCACCCTCTCGTCCACTGCGGTGAACCCCAATGTACAGTCCCCGAGCCAGGGGGCAATAAGTATGCCCACACCTGCTCGGCGCCTCTCACTGGTGGCAACTCCAGAGTAGATGAGAGTCCAGCCCTTCTCAAGGAGACTGGTTCCAGAGTCCAAGCTGTGCGTCGAGGTGAGTCCAACTATATCAAGCCGGAACTTCTCAACCTCATGCACTAGCTCAGGCTCCTTCCCCGCCAGAGAGGTGACATTCCACATCCCTAGAGCCAGCTTCTGCAGCCGAGGATCAGACCGCCAAGGCCCCTGTCTTCGGCCACCGCCCAACTCACACTGCACCCGACCTCTTTGGCCTCTCCTACAGGTGGTAAGCCCAAGGGAAGGGGGACCCACGTTGCCTCTTCGGGCTGTGACCGGCCGGGCCCCATGGGTGCAGCTATCGGGCCCCACCTCGGGCCCCACCTCCTTGCACCACGTCCGGGCGAGGGAAAACGTTTACCAAAGTTTGTGTTCATCATAAGAGGTCTTCTGAACCACTCTGTGGTCTGTTCCCTCACCTAGGACCAGATTGCCATGGGTGACCCTACCAGGGGCATGAAGCCCCCGACAACATAGCTCCCAGGATCTTTGGGACACGCAAACCCCTCCACCACAATAAGGTGGTGGTTCAAGGAGGTGTGCTAATTTTTAAATGTTTTTAAAAACGTAATCAAAGTCATCAAAGTTTATGATGTACTGTAGTTGTATAATTTTTAGAAAATTATTAAAATTTCAGTGCTGCTGCAATGCTCCACCAATAGGAGGATGACAAACTCATAAAGGCAGCTACAAAGGCATTAATGGTACAGGAATGACAATGAGTGAAATAATGTATGCTAATGCAAAATCTTTGTTACCTCATGCTTACATTCAACAACGCTTGTGTTTATGTAAATCACGTATCTTTATTTCAATGAATTTTCAGTGTATTCGTAATGAACAAGTCTGAGGTGATGGTGACGGGGAAAAAATCCCTGAGGCAACATCACAATGAACCCTTGACAGGAACCACACTCAAAGGCGGATCCATCCTCATTGGGTGATCCTAACTTTTTAGGATCGTAATCATACTGTAGGAAACCCATGAATAGCTCAGATTTTATGTTGATCTCGTACTGTGTGGCGAGGAAGAATCATAAGGGATCACTGATATCACACAGTGAAAAAAAGAGTGTGAGTTTAACGTTATTGACTTTAAATGATGCTTATAGTGTGTCAGGATTTTCAGCAGGTTGTCCTGATATGTGTATATAATAAACTGACATTGATATACTGTAATGTCTAAAAACCAGTTGTAACATGAAAAAGTTAAAAAGTCTCTGGAACCAAATGCTTATAATTCTCAGAATCTTTTTTTTATCTGTCAAACAAATAAAGCACATTTATTTTTGGACATTTTTATTGAAGTATCAGGAGATACTGAAACAAAAATATCAACCTTCAAATTGCTCCATCAGGAATCTTAAACTGAAATATCCATGAAATTTCATTCCAAAACCCCATTGGTCTTTCACATTTTTTCAGTGACCTTTTTACTTGCTAAACTGAAACAGAATCACAACTTCTCCATCAAAGCGTAACGTTTGGGATGCAGCACATGATTTGTAGCTTTTGTGCCGTTTCTTAAGAATACTAACGAGTCATAAATTCTAGAGTTTTTGGCCTAAGCATTATCTATTTAAAAAATGTTCTGTGAAAAAGGAAAAATTAAATCAGAGCTTGAGTCGTCTAGCGTGAACTCGGCTTAACAATGGCGGAGTGTGAGTCCTAACCGGTCCCAGATGGAGGGAGCGAGGGAGGAGTGTGTTAGCCAGAAGAGGAAGGATGAGCTCATTTTTTATCCTCTGTGCTGATAAATAAGGAACACATGCTGAAGATCCTTTTGATTTTCCCCTCCCTTTAATCCACAGGCCTCGTAAATCAGAGGAGGCCTCGATTTTGGGTCTGAGATGGCGGGAGGATGAGGAGGAGGAAGAGATGGATGGACAGATTTCCTGATGGATGACAAAACAGCATCATGTGTGCTGTACATGTTCACTGGTTCCCTGTAGAGAGCTCACGCAATTGCTCTTGTTCGGCTCTGGGGAAGAACAAGGAAGAAGGATCCGGCCAAGTTTTTCGGAGAAGAGGTGAGGAGGTATAGATAAAGGCACATACACATGCACACACACACACACACACACACACACACACACACTGCATTAGTGGCTCAGATCCACGCAGTGAGTTTGATTTAGGACGCAGGCCGTGAACTTTCCCAAGCTCTTTGTGAAAAATAAAAAAGTAAAGTGTGATTACATCCAGGAGAGAGTAAACGAGTGTAATCTCCTCTTCCACTCAGATTAGTTTGGGTTTTCGTGTTCGGGATTAGCTGCAGGATTTGTCTAAACCTCAGGAAATTTTCACCTGCTGCTACACACATCCTGCCTTCATTTCTCCAACAGCAGATAATTTGTGTGTTCTGTTTTTTTTTTTTCATAGTTAAGATATTAAATTCAATCTGCAGTTACTGATCTTTACACCAGATGACTGAACATTACCTACTATTATCCTCAGGTCTTCAGACTTTAGGACAATCTATTTTTATACAGTGACATGATTTCAGTGTTTAGATGTATGAGAATTCCTTGTAGGGGCATTAAATTACTACAGCTGAGTCAAAGGTCCTTCTTGGTTCATCAAAATATTGATCAGGAATGAGGACTGTCTAAACCGGGAGCACTTGATAATATAGAATGTAGAGAAAATAGCTAAGATGAAAAATGCTTTGTCAATGACTAAATAAAACAATAAATATAAATATAACATGTAAAGGAAGAATTGAAAAAAATCTTAGATGTTCGGTTTTCACCAACAACGAACTTGCTTACAAGAATTACTGTACACCAGTGGTGTCAAAAGTATTCACATTCATTACTTGAGTAGAAGTATAGATACTAGGGTTCAAAAATACTTCTTTAGAAGTTGAAGTATCAACTCAAGCTTTTTACTTAAGTAAAAGTTTAAAAGTACTGGTTTCAAAACTACTTAAAGTATAAAAGTAAAAGTACCGTGAGGGGGGGGACAAAGCAGTAAGGTCTCGCTTTCTGATCATGCGACGGAGGGGGGGGGGCTGCGTGCGTTGTGCGCGTTCTCTTCATGCGACTTGGGGGTGGGGAGGTGCGTTGTGCGCATTCTTATCACGCGATCGGGGGGGGAGTTGTGCGCGTTCTTATCATGGGACCTGGGGCGGGGGGGGGGAGGGTTGCGCGTTCTGATCATAAAAATAGAGTAACGAGGCTATTTTTAAAATGTAAGGAGCAGAAAGTACAGATAATTGCTTAAAAATGTAAGGAGTAGAAGTAAAAAGTCGGCTGAAAAATAATTACTCCAGTAAAGTATGGATACCCAAAATTTCTACTTACTGTAAGTAAGGTAACGAAGTATTTGTACTTCGTTACTTTACACCTCTGCTGTACACTGTAAAAAAAATAATAATAATAATAAAAAACGGTCAAATACTCTAGTTCATATTATGCTCGAAAACATTAAATTTACAGAAATTGTTCTTTTATCTTTTACAGAGAAACACCGTTATTTTACAGATTTTCCCTAAATTTATACGATTAAACACCTTCATTAAACAAACATCACTAGAAGTTTAGCAGTGAAACACCGTTATTTTACAGATTTTTGCTACATTTATACAATTAAAGACATTCAATAAAGCAACAGCACTATAAGTTTAGCAGATTAAAATAACGTTTTAAGATATTTTCTAAATTTATATGATTAAACACCCTCATTAAACGATCAGCAGTAGAAATTTAGCAGTGAAACACCATTATTTTACAGATTTTTTTTCCCAAAATGTATTCGATTTAACACATTCATTAAAACAGCACTAGATGTGTACCAGCAAAATGTTTTTATTTTACAGTTTTTTCACTGTTATTTACAGATGTTTCCTAAATTGAAGATTAAACATCTTCAAATAAAGCAATAACACAAAAACCCTGATATTTAACTTTTTAAAAAAAAAATTAATTCCTATCAACACACACAATAAAGTGTTAACACAAATTCGAGATGACAATATTTGTAAAATAGCCTGTGGAACTGTGACACAGTATAGTACAGATATGATGCAAAATACAATAAAAAGGAGTTCAGTTTTATACTGTAGCATTACAGTAAAATCCTAAAATAAAAAACTAAATGAAATATTTAGACTATTGTGCTATAACAGTGGAACATTCTCTCACAAACTTAAACATTGCTGTTAAATATCCTTGACTAACAACCTATGGAGAAATGAACAATTTCAAACAAGATTCCCAATGTTCCAATTAAAGTTGAATTGGAAACTTTATTACAAATATAGTACAATGTTCCCCCTTTTTTTCTCTATAGTTCTTATATAATGTATATGTACAAATAACTTTAACTATAGGTTCAGAATCCTAATGCCTTAATGCAAGTAAGTAAAATCTAAAACACACCAAAATGGATGGTCCAGTGTATCCAAGAAAGATCCTCTTCCAAACAGGCAGTAAAGAACTGGATCAGGGTGGATTGGAAAAGAGAAGAAAAGAACACATTAAGATATTAAGCTTTGTTAACAGCAGCAACAAAAAGAATTAAAATAACAATAAAAAAATCTCTTACAGTCATTGTCTCTTGAGCTTGCAGGTATTTTTTCTCCCACTGAAACACGATGTGACATTTCAGAGTCTCCTCTGTCCCTCAGAGACTGCTTTTCTTCTCACCTGTAGCTCACCAGCGTGTCTTCACTCACACACACAATCGTTTACCGGCTGCTGAGTCAGACCACATCTGCGCGCGCTAAACATTTGAAGGACGCCTGTTTCCCATTGGAAACATTCACATAGTCCATTCGGACTCAATGTCCCCCACCTCCCCCAGGACATGGTTGAAGTTTTGCCGGAGGTGGGAGTTGAAGCTCGTCCTGACAGGGGACTCTGCCAGACGTTCCCAGCAGACCCTCACAATACGTTTGGGTCTACCAGGCCTGACCGGCATCCTACCCCGCCAACGGAGCCAACTCACCACCAGGTGGTGATCAGTTGACAGCTCTGCCCCTCTCTTCACCCGAGTGTCCAAGACATGTGGCCGCAAGTCTGACGACACGACCACAAAGTCGATCATCGAACTGCGGCCTAGGGTGTCCTGGTGCCAGGTGCACATATGGACACCCTTATGCCTGAACATGGTGTTCGTTATGGACAATCCGTGACGAGCACAGAAGTCCAATAACAAAACACCGCTCTAGTTCAGATCGGGGGGGGGGCGTTCATCCCAATCACGCCCTTCCAGGTCTCACTGTCATTGCCCACGTGAGCATTGAAGTCCCCCAACAGAACGATGGAGTCCCCAGGAGGGACGCTCTCTAGCGCCCCCTCTAGAGACCCCAAAAAGGGCAGGTACTCCAAACTGCTGTTCGGCGCATAAGCGCAAACAACAGTAAGGATCCGTCCCCCCACCCGAAGGTGGAGGGAGGCCACCCTCTCGTCCACTGCGGTGAACCCCAATGTACAGTCCCCGAGCCAGGGGGCAATAAGTATGCCCACACCTGCTCGGCGCCTCTCACTGGTGGCAACTCCAGAGTAGAAGAGAGTCCAGCCCTTCTCAAGGAGACTGGTTCCAGAGTCCAAGCTGTGCGTCGAGGTGAGTCCAACTATATCAAGCCGGAACTTCTCAACCTCATGCACTAGCTCAGGCTCCTTGAAAAATATTTAGACTATTGTGCTATAACAGTGGAACATTCTCTCACAAACTTAAACATTGCTGTTAAATATCCTTGACTAACAACCTATGGAGAAATGAACAATTTCAAACAAGATTCCCAATGTTCCAATTAAAGTTGAATTGGAAACTTTATTACAAATATAGTACAATGTTCCCCCTTTTTTTCTCTATAGTTCTTATATAATGTATATGTACAAATAACTTTAACTATAGGTTCAGAATCCTAATGCCTTAATGCAAGTAAGTAAAATCTAAAACACACCAAAATGGATGGTCCAGTGTATACAAGAAAGATCCTCTTCCAAACAGGCAGTAAAGAACTGGATCAGGGTGGATTGGAAAAGAGAAGAAAAGAACACATTAAGATATTAAGCTTTGTTAACAGCAGCAACAATAAGAATTAAAATAACAATAAAAAAATCTCTTACAGTCATTGTCTCTTGAGCTTGCAGGTATTTTTTCTCAGGAAGGACGCCTGTTTCCCATTGGATGGTTCATATCACGTTACGTCTGTACCTGAGCAATAAACGTAGGCGTATTCCGCATCATGTCCCGCCCTCACTCGCGCGCTTATTTAAATGTGCCAGTAATGAAGCGGTAATTAGAATATCTCCGCCTCCGGATGCTGATCAGCCAATCAGAAACAAGATTAGAATGTTCCCGCCTTCAGCTTCTGATTGGCTGTGACAGTTAAGCGGAGAGTTCGTGGAGTTTTTGCTAATGCTTTTGGTAGAAAAATAACACCATAGCTCCCCTCATACAAGCTAAATATCAAAATGTAACTTATAGCGCTGCTTTAAAAAAGCTACACAGCAAATACATTATCCTTGTGTCAGAATATGCAGGCATGAATTAAGAAAGCTGATGGCTAGATTGCCATGGTGATATTTCAGAACAAATGTCATCAAAACAAAAATATATATTTTTTGATAAGTATCAGTCTCCTAAATTCTCTTCAGATTCTTTGAATGCTTGAAGCAGACACTATAGCCTACATGTAAGTGATAATGTAAGGATAATCTTTTAAAAAGTCATGAAAAAATGCTAAACTTGCATCTAGAACTTAAATGTCAAAGTATTATAAAACTAATATGATTTACCTCAAAATTACAAAGAAAAACAATAAATTTTTAGTATGGACATTAACCTTTATCTAATGAGTTTTGTATTGAATTACAATGTATTATTGTCATTTTACATAAAATTATACGTAATTTGCAAAAACAGAAAAAACACAGTAAAAATAATATGGTATATTTACTGTTAAAATTTTTTAAAAATTGTGAGGGTTGCCCACTAGAGGGCAGTGTTTAGTTTGTAGTTTTGGTTCATAGACTCAGTTTCCCAGAAGGCACCTCAGTCAGGTGACACGGTTGCTCACCTGAACTGAGGATGCTCATTAGAATTGTTATAAATACCTGTTTGTTCTGAGAAACTCGGTCGAGCAATAATTTAATTTCAGTTCTGTTAAGTGGGTTTTGTTTTGTCTGGTTCTGTTTTAGTTTGTTTAATTATAGTTGGCCTTTTTGGTTTCAGCAGTGCTTTAAGTTAAGATTGTATCTGTCTTTATTTTATGTTGCTGTGTTTCTTTGTCTCCTAGCAGGATTAGCCTCTAGGAGAATAAGCCTTTTGTGTTTACCCTTTTTGTGTAAATAACTTCCCTTGGATGTTTAGTTCTTAGTCTGTATAAATACTAATGCGGGCACGACTAACCTGATTAGATCTTAGTCTGTCTAGTCTTCGAGTCTGTCTAGTCTCATCATCTGATTAGCTCTTAGTCTGTTTAGGTACTAACCTGTTTAGCCACTAACCTTTAGAGTTCTTAGTCTGTTTCATACCTAGTCTGCTGTGTACCTTGTCTGTTCATCCCTTGGGTCTCAGGCTACTAGCCTGTTTAGCCATTAGTCTGATTAGTTACTTGCTAGCTTAGCAGCTAATGTGCATAACAGCTAGTAGGGCTGGCCAAGCCTTTCTTGTGTGTTTATCCCTTGCATGTGTAGTCCCTTGTGTTTAGTCCTCTAGTCTGTTTAGTGTGTCTTGTCTTGTCCAGTTTGTATCCCATGTCGGTATTGTGTATTAGTTTGTGCAATCCCTTGTCTGTATTAGTTGATAGTTTTTGTTTATAGCATGCTCCAAGTTCACGCCAACTTCCTTTTTTTCATGGTTTGTTTGGTTTATTACTAAAAGACTGTTACACCTTATCCCCTCTGTGTCTATGCCTCAACTCATGCCCACAGTCCAACATCTAGCAGAACGTGCCAAAAATAGTTAATTTTTCAGTATTGAAATAATACTTAAAAAAAAAAAAAACAGTTGACTTAGTAATTTACAGATAATGTCTAATTTTATGGAGATTTTTATGTACTTTTTAAAAAAAAAAAAAGGAAAACTACTAAGTTTTCTGTAAAATTAGGACTTTTTATTTTTTATACAGAGTAGGCAATCTGAAAAGGAAGTGCAAAGTGTTCACTCTATCATCTTGAGATCGTGAGTTTGAACCCTGGTGATGCCAGAGATCCATAGCCATGTTTTTCTTGTCAATGTCTGAGATTAATCAATCATATTCATCTGAGATACTGTACTGTATATACATCTGTGTCTTTTACAGCCCTATTACTCATAAATGCAGTGATCTGTTATAATCTAGAGAAAGCACAAACTCCTCTATCCTGAAGCTGTCAGAGAACTTAAAGTAAAAAAAAGTACCTCTGTTCAGTACACTGAAATATTTCTATATATATTACATAAAAGCTCTTTAGCGATTAAAAAAATTGTTTGTGAAGAGTGTCCACTGTGCAAGTCCCTGTGATTGAGAGCTGTTTCAATAGCAGCTGTAATGTACAGTATCAGTGTGAGTGGAGATTCTCCAGAAGAGTGTCCCATCAGTTTCTGGTTTCAATTAGGTTTCTCTTTTAATTCTATTGTTTAATTATCTTGTTAATACAAGGCCAAGAGAGAAAGACAGTAAGCAATGGTCTTAGAGAAGCAACTGCTGCATATGATTCTGAAAAGGGTTATACAGGTCCTTCTCAAAAATTAGCATATTGTGATGAAGTTCATTATTTTCTGTAATGTATATATAATCTGATAAACATTAGACTTTCATATATTTTAGATTCATTACACAAACTGAAGTAGTTCAAGCCTTTTATTGTTTTAATATTGATGATTGTGGCATACAGCTCATGAAAACCCAAAATATCAAAAAATTAGCATATCATGAAAAGGTTCTCTAAAGCTATTAAACTAATCATCTGAATCAACTAATTAACTCTAAACACCTGCAAAAGATTCCTGAGGCTTTTAAAAACTCCCAGCCTGGTTCATTACTCAAAACCGCAATCATGGTTAAGACTGCCGACCTGACTGCTGTCCAGAAGGCCATCTTTGACACCCTCAAGCAAGAGGGTAAGACAAAGAAATTTCTGATCGAATAGGCTGTTCCCAGAGTGCTGTATCAAGGCACCTCAGTGGGAAGTCTGTGAGAAGGAGAAAGTGTGGCAGAAAACGCTGCACAACGAGAAGAGGTGACCGGGCCCTGAGGAAGATTGTGGAGAAGGACCGATTCCAGACCTTGGGGGACCTGGGGAAGCAGTGGACTGAGACTGGAGTAGAAACATCCAGAGCCACCGTGTGCAGGAAATGGGCTACAGGTTGCAAATTTTGCATGTCATTCGGAAATCAAGCTGCCAGAGTCTGGAGGAAGACTGGGGAGAGGGAAATGCCAAAATGCCTGAAGTCCAGTGTCAAGTACCCACAGTCAGTGATGGTCTGGGGTGCCATGTCAGCTGCTGGTGTTGGTCCACTGTGTTTTATCAAGGGCAGGGTCAATGCAGCTAGCTATCAGGAGATTTTGGAGTACTTCATGCTTCCATCTGCTGATAAGCTTTATGGAGATGAGATTTCATTTTTGAGCACGACCTGGCACCTGCTCACAGTGCCAAAACCACTGGTAAATGGTTTACTGACCATGGTATTACTGTGCTCAATTGGCCTGCCAACTCTCCTGACCTGAACCCCATAGAGAATCTGTGGGATATTGTGAAGAGAAAGTTGAGAGACACAAGACGCAAGAATCTGCAAAAGGATTCCCGACCAAGTTTTGAGTGCAAAACTGAACATAATTATTTGAAGGTTGACTTTTTTGTATTAAAAACACTTTTCTTTTATTGGTTGGATGAAATATGCTAATTTTTTGAGATGGGGATTTTGGGTTTTCATGAGCTGTATGCCACAATCATCAATATTAAAACAATAAAAGGCTTGAACTACTTCAGTTTGTGTAATGAATCTAAAATATATGAAAGTCTAATGTTTATCAGTACATTACAGAAAATAATGAACTTTATCACAATATGCTATTTTTTTAGAAGGACCTGTAAAACCATTTACAAACCATTTGGAGTTTAACATTCTACAGTCAGAAAGATTTGTGAAAAAGTGAAAGTGAAAAGCATTCAAGATATTTTCCTGTCTCCAAAGGAGTTGACTCCCAGCACATTAACCCCAAGAAATAATTAAAAAAAAGATCTACATCTCTGCTATGCTAAAACACGTTTAAGGTTAAAGTCCATGACAGAACAATTAGACAAGTAGAGTTTGCTTGGAATGGTTGCCTGGAGAAAGCCTCTTCTGTCTAAAAGGAATCTGGAAGCACAAATGAGGTTCGCAAAACAGCATCTGAACAAATCCCAAGGCTTCTGGAACAATGTCTTGGGACAAATGAGACCAAGGTAGAGTTGTTTAACCTAAATGCCCAGCATTTCAAAAACTAAACAGCATTACAGCCAAAACAGCTCAAGCATGGCAGTGAAGTGGTGTTGATTTCGGCTTGTTTTTGAAGCCACTGAATCTAAGCTCCTTGCTGTCATTGAACTCCTCTGTATACCAAAGTATTGTAGACGCAAACATGAGTCCATTTGTCCGACAGGTAAAGCTTGGTTGAAATTGAGTCATGAAACAGGACAATGATCCGAATCACACCATAAAATCTACATTAGAATGGCTGAAAAATAAAATAATCAAGGTTTAGCAATGGCCTAGTCCAGACGTCAACCTAATTGAAATGCTTTGGTGGGACCTTAACCCATAAGCGAATGCCCAAAAAATCTCAATGAACTGAAGCAATGTTTTAAAGAAGTATGGTCCAAAATTCAGACTACTTAAAGTTATGCTGTTAAAGGTGGATCTACAAGCTATTAAATTACGGTGGTACTTAGTATTGCACACATATGTTTTTTTTTTCTTTTTTCATTTTGGCTTTATTCTTGTTAAATAAATAATAGCACAGTGAAAAAGGAATATGTTGCTGTTTGTCTGAGATTGTATTTACAGTAAGTCCCGCTGCAATCAGATTGTTTTCATGTTTTTACATGGAAAAAAAATAATTGCAAGAGAACATTGCAACATAGAATTGCAAGAGCATAAACTGCTGGTGTTAATCACTGCTCTGTCTCAGAAGCACAGGACGGGGTTGGTACAAAAAATCTCTACTTGCTTGACTCAAAAAGTAGGGGAAAAAAACAGACACAGAAATGCTGAAAAGAAAAGGTAAATGCTCATGTGTTTTTCCTTTCTTTTTAATTTAAGTCAATGACATTGGAAATGAACTCTGCAATAAACGTATTTTCACACTTGCATTAATTTTTTTCATATTTTGCTATCATATTTGTTTATTTGTTTGTGTGTTTACTAACACTTTTTTCCACTGTTTTCTTTAATACTTTGTCTTTTTAATTTTTCTTTTCTTCCTACTGTTATCAATTTTATATATTCTTTCTTTCCTTCACCATTGTTAAAAGCACTATATAAATAAAATTGCATTGAATTGAATCTCCAGTGCAGGATTATGCTTCACATACTGTACTGCACACTGCATATCTAAGCTTCGGTGTTCACTCACACTTAAGCTGAATTATTTCACAACAGATAGATGAGAAGTTTGTCTTTTCAATGTTTTTTGATTCAGCTCTGAACATATATTGTAATCACTGTTTCTTTCACGTGTCTTTACTGAGCATTCGACCATCAGTCATATAATGTGTGTGTGTGTGTGTGTGTGTGTGTGTGTTTTAGTCAAACCAGTTCTGTGGCTTTGAAAGGTGAGTCACTACTGAAATAACAATAATCAAACACATTAATGCCTCATCCTATTGCTTATAACAACAACAACAACAACAACAACAATAATAATAATAATAATAATAATAATAATAATAATTCATTTTCAAATGAGAGAACTGGGTAAGGACCAAGGATAAAAGGAAGCACTGCAAGATATTGAAACATTTTATTATTATTATTATTATTATTATTATTATTACTATTAATTGATTGATTACTGAAAATTATTATATTAAAAAGTCCTGACCTATAAAATATACATTTGCTTTTATCTCTAAATTTGTAAAATATAATATATAATAATAATAATAATTGTTGCTTTTTTATGTACAGGGAACATTGGCTTTATGAAAGAGATAAACTCTAGTCAGCATTGCCATCTAGTGGCTGCATTTTTAAAATCTGACCAATCAGGATGCAGTATTTAATCATGTGACTATTTTAAATAAAACGTTTAAAATAAACTAATAGGCATGTGCTGTTTTATTTATTTTTTATTTTTTTAAACTTTAGGACTACAATTATAACCAAAATTTTATAAGGAGAAGGAAAAGAAGATTCTGCAAACGGTGTGCAAAAGACTCAAAACTTTAATAGTTTCATTAATACTGTAGCAAACATTCGTTTCACAATAAGCAACATGAAATCCAAATTCAAACTAAAACCTACTAACTGGGTAACTTTAATAATGGTATAAACTGGGCAATATGATGTTTAACATTGCTGAAAATGTGTCACGACTGTATTCAGCATTGTTATCCTATTATTATCTGTCTATTTCTGGTATTAGCAGTGATGGTGATGGCAATGAGATGAAACTATTTTGATCAACAATGTTGTTTTCTTAGATATTGTGTTAAATATGATTATTTAAATATTCAAATATAAGTATTTGTGTCAGATGTTATCACAGCATTTTCATGTTTTTCCTTGAGGTAATAATATTGCTAGTCATTTAGCTAGCAGTTAAACTGAAGGTAAGTACAGTAACTGAAGGTAAATGTGATGCTAGTAGTTTAGCTATTAATAAAGCTAATAAATTATCATGTTATAACAGTGATTTAGTTTGCAATAAAATAATAATTTAGCTATTAGTCCATCCAGTACTTTATGAAAAATGTCCTGCTAGTTGTTTAGCTTAAAGTAAACTTAAGTAGCAATTTATAAGTTCTCTAATGTAGTAATTCTGTCAGTAAAGTACACAAAAAACAAGCCATTCCAGGTCAACTTTATCATCAGCATCAACATCTTCAACATCAACCAAAGAAAACAACTAAGGAGATTTGAATCCAATAGTTAATCAGGTCTAGATTCAGCAAAAGGATAAAATAAAGTCAGCTGATGACCTGATGTACTGAATGACCAAGTTATTACATGAACGGACCTTTTTTTCCTGATGGCACAGCCATGTTTCAGAGATTGTGAAAGTGATGATCGGGGTACATTAGGATTAATTTCGATTTCATATTTCGTTCATTTCAGGTTCATGTCATGAATGGGCCACCTCATTGTGTGCTGTAATTAAAGCTAAAGATAGCCAGGCAGGTTATGCAGTATTTAGAAATGTTGCTAGATATTTATCTAGTAATTTAGCTAATAAATAAAGTAGAATTGCTAATAAAACTTTTCATAGGAAGGAATTGGGTAGTAAGACTGCTAGTACTGTATCCAATTGTTTCGCTAGTACTTAAAGTCATTTTACCTAGTAATTAAGAAATAATTAGCTTGTAAAAAGACAGTTATTTTGTTAGGAATAATATAGAACTTTAGCTGGTAATTAAGGTTGTATTGTTGCTAGTAATTTTTATCATAAATTAGCTAGTAATTAGGAAGATGTTTAGCAATAAACTAGAGATCATCTATAGTGTCAGCTTCCTCCTGATGGCCCATAACTCTGGACACAGCTACCTTTATATAGACTTCCTGTTTTCTATTGATTTGAGGTTTTTCTCATTTAGCTGGTCATCAGTATCCTTGTTTACAGAGGTGGAAAGAGTAATACAATTTTGTACTCAAGTACAAGTACTGTTACTTCAGTGAAATTTTACTTAAGTACAAGTAAAGTTACCATTTTAAAAATCTACTCAAGTAAAAGTAAAAATTAGCTCATTAAAAAATTTACTCAGAGTAAAAGTTACCGAGTTACTTTTTTATTTTTTTAACAGCGGGGGTGGGATGAGGCATTCTAGCATAGTTCAAAAAAGATATAAATCTCAAACTCGTTGTTTTTAACTGAAGGAACACCTTTGCATAATAAAGCTGTTGTCTTTGTTGTGCTTGAAAATCAAAGTGGTCACTTAAATATGGTGTTACGTTCCAGTCTAGGGCCATACAGCAAAAGAATGGTTCAGGGTTCTATTTTAAACTGTATGGAAATGGTGGTATATGGCAGAAAGAACTAGATCCAATCATTAACTGATGAAATAATGAGGTTTGTATATATATATACACACACACACACAACAGGAGGAGGAGGATCAGATTCAGCGTGGACCCAGGCCAAAATAATAAACAAAATGGTATTTATATTTAGTAGCTAGATTACCTGCAAAAAAAAAAAAAAACAACAACACACAAACAAAAATACATGTACCTTCCCGGACTCCCTAAGCCAAAAACAGTGAAATTATCTACAAATATATACAAAGACCAACCAAACCAAAGGGACAAAGCAATAATCAAAGTTAATGGGAGGCAAAAAGTCAAAATCGGAATATACAACCAAATATCAAAACGCCAAAATCACAACCTCTTTCCCGCGTCTCTCTTTGGTTTATGTATGGTCGCGCTAGTCGATGACGTCACTCTCAGGGCGGAAGCGACCGTGTGGAAGGTCAGGTACAGTAGCTGCCAATGTGGAGACAGTCAGAAAACCTGGAGTGGCGTCTGGAGCGGCGCGCGACCAGGACATGATACACACACGCGAGCGCAACGGAGCATTTATACAAATGATAATATATTTTTTATTATTTTAGCATTTTCATTCATTTATTTTTTACTCAGTAGCGAATCTGATTTAAAATGTAGCGAATTACAATACTTCAAACAAAACTTACTTAAATAAAATTACAGATTTTGAAAACTACTTTAAAAAGTAGAAATACACAGAAAAGCTACTCAATTACAGTAACGCGAGTAAATGTAATTCGTTACTTGTGCTTGTTTAAGCTCCTTGTGTTTTGTGTTCTGTGTCTTAAGTTAAATACCATCACAGCTTCCTTGTTTGTTCCTAGTTTTAGCCATATTGCTACATGATAATCTAGCTTACCTTTGAGTTTCTGTTTTGTTTAATATTAAAAATTTTACATTCCTGCATTTACATCCCACTTCCTATTCATCCCTGGTATTTACCCAAATAGTTTAGCTATCAATTATGGTTAAAATATTACAAGTTAGTAAGATAGTTATTAAGCCAGTAATGTGAGATGTGGCTAGAAATTGTAACTTTGGAGTAGTTGTTACCAACTCATTTAGAGAGAGAACTTGAGCATCTAATTGTCTTTCATTGTGCATTTATGAATTTAGCCATACTGTACTACTGTATATAATCCAACCTTTTGACTGTCTAGCTAGTTTCTATATGCGGTTTTCAATGCATTTTACTTTACTTACTGTTTGTACTTCCAAGTCAGTGACTAAATGATAAATATATAAAATAAATACACATCAAAGTAACAAAACATCTGCACAAAAAAAAAATCTGCACAAATGTTTAGTCCACAGTTCATTCTTCATCTTCTAAAAGATTCTCCTCCAGTTCATCATTTGCTTTCATTCTTTTCTCCCTGTTCAATTTCTGCTTTATTTCAAACATCACACTGTTTAATTCCTATCCATCAGCAGTGTTACAAAGAAACACACACACACACACACACACACACACGCACACACTTTTCATCCGTCGCTTGTTTAATCCCGGTGCGCCGCTTAGACTGAGCACCGACGCTGAACACTCCAGTCCAATCCTCCTGATGTAGGCTTTGAGCCAAACATCCGTTTGGGCTGGAGGTATGGAAATGTTTCTTACACACACACACACACACACACACACACACACACACACACACACACACACACACACACACACACACACACACACACACATACTTACATGGCAGTGGAAATATGAAAACTCCCTCCAGCATGCTGGAACTCTTTACAGTTGCTGCACTGTACAATGTGTGATTCCCAAAGAACATTTAATATTAATGCACACACACACACACACACACACACACACACACACACACACACACACACACACACACACCACAAACAAGCAGTAACTGATTATTGATAATCTATTAGAAGGATTAAATGATAATTTACTAGCTCTAAAAATGGATAAATTAATTTTGACCTTTTGACTCAGTGCCAGTTACTGTATATTGATTCATTTTATTTAATGCATATAATTTTTAAAATGATTTTTGTTTTATTTATTCCGTTAAGTCTGTAATGATTAACTACATTTTTAATTAACAATAGGAGTAGTAAGCTAACATTTGTACTAATTATTTAAATTAGAAGCAAAGGTTGTTTTTATTTATTTACTAATTTTATATATAAATATATATTTTATTATTATTATTATTTTTACAACTGATAATTTTTGTTGTTTAATGCAAGCATAAGGATATTAGTAACTTCAACAAGAGCCAAGTTGTGATGGCGAGACAACTGGCTCAGAGCATCTCAAAAACAGCAGGTTTTTAATGTTGTGTTTCCAATAAACAATGGATAATACCTGCTAAAACTGGGCCATTAAAGACAACTGAGGGGCTCACAAATGTCCTTGATCTCCACAGGGAGCTAAATATAGTCTGTCTGTTTCAATCTGACAGAAGAGACGCTATAGCATAAATTGCTGTTAAAATTATTTTGGTATATAAAAAGTATTTTGCTATGTATGGGGCTAGGTGTGTGGTTTTCATGTGGCTGTTACTTTGGCACAAATTACCTACATAAACATCATTGTAACATTGTAAAACCCCATCATGGCAACAGTATTTCCTAATTGCAGTGGTTTGTTTTAGCATGATAATGTACCCTGCCACTCTTCAAATATTGTTCAGGAATGGTTTGAGGAACATGCCAAAGAGTTCAAGGTGCTGACTTGGCCTCCAAATTCCCCAGCTCTCAATCTGATAGAGCATCTGTGGGATATGATGGACAAACAAGTCTGACCCATGGAAGCCCCACCACACAACTAACAGGACTTTAAAAGGATCTGCTACTCATGGGTTGGTGCCAGATACCACAGAGTACCTTCAGAGGTCTTGTGGAGTCCATGCTTCAACAGGCCAAAGCTGTTTGGTAGCACAAGACAGAGACGACATAATATTAGGCAGGGCATGTTGATTTAATATTGTGGCTTTTTTTTATGTTTTAGATAAGAACTTTTTTACTTGGTGAATTACTAGGAACAAATTGGCATTTGTATTTTACATTAAAACCATTTATTAATAAACAGTAATTAATAATGAATAACTATAATTATTAAACTGTTTAATATGACATCACCATGACAACCGCTAACCTGCCCCAGATTAGCTTTTATTCAGATATTTTTTTAATTTTGTTTTAAAAAAATTAAACATTTTGACATCATTTGACCTCAGTTTTATTGAAGGGTTTACAATTTATTATTATTTTTTTATTATGATTATAGAATTGAGCATAACTCAGTGATACAGTGGATCTGCTGCTTTTTCCTCCACACTGCAACTCCAACGTAATTTATTTATAGAAAGATGAGAGAAAAAGCTGATCAAAGATCGTCATTCCTCCTTTGATGCCTCACATTTCATTTCTTCAGAGGAAATCCTGCATACTTGGTTCCTCTCAGTTCCGGAGCATGTGAAGGTCAGCGGTGTTAGTGTGAAAGGAAAATGAAAAAAATATATAAATCAGCATATTGATATGAGAGTAAAGTGAATTAAACGTCCAGTCAGAGAGCAACAGCGATGAGCTTCACACCACTAATGAGAAATTATTGGAAGGTCCGTTAATTAAAGATGACTTAATGACATATACGATGAACTACGTTATCATGCATTATGGGTAATCATGCCCCCCCCCCCCCCCCCCCCAATGACACCCATAGCACACACACAATAGAGCGGACAGGGCAGCAGTGAAGTGATGTATAATGTATGTGTGTGTGTGTCTGTGTGTGTGTGTCTAAGAGAGAGAGAGAGAGACATACAGTAGATAAAGAATGAAAAAGAGAAAAATGTGAAAGAGAATGAAACAGTAAGACAGTGAGAGGAACTAACAGGCAGAGTGAGAGCAACAGAGAGAGAGAGAGAGAGAGAGAGAGAGAGGAAGTGTAATTTAGAGAGATGTAGTAAAGGAGGAGAGAACCCACAGCTTTATTAGGAACTGTTGCAGATTGATTTCATGTCTTGGTTCTGACCTGATCGATGGTGTGTGTGTGTGTGTGTGTGTCTGTGTGTGTGTGTATGTGTGTGATGAACATTTTGTCCCTCAGTTCTATCCATATTTGATGAAGATCCCAGAGACAATTACACCACCCCTCAATTCATTACACATACACCATATACTGCATATATAGTAGGTTTTGAAATATAACGCAATAAAAAGTAAAAAAAATAAAAAAATACTTAAAGGGAGCAATTTACGTATGTTTGCCACTACTTTATATTGATTGAGTGTGTTTAATTTCCCCTCCATGACCCTGAGATAAAGAACATCTGTTATGTTTGAACTTGGAAGAAAAGTCCATTAAATGCTGTGCTAAACTGAGTGCCACATTAAGCAGAGTGTTGTAAAGGCATGACAAAAGTTCCAGTACTTTAAGTACACACTCAGTGAATTTTCCCCTAATGTGTGAACAGTGCATAAGTGCACTGTATTGAAGCCTGTAGTGTATACTGTGGGGTGTACAGTGTATACGGTGTTGTGAATAATGTGTAGAATTCTGTATACATAGCATGCAGTGCTTAGAAGTGTATAGAGAAGACTCTGGTGTAAAGTGTGTAGATCATAAAGTGTGGTGTATACTCTGTTGTGAATAGTGTGCAGAGTTTAGTGTACAAACCGGATTCCAAAAAAGTTGGGACACTAAACAAATTGTGAATAAAAACTGAATGCAATGATGTGGAGATGGCAAATGTCAATATTTTATTCATAATAGAACATAAATCACGGAACAAACGTTTAAACTGAGAAAATGTATCATTTTGAGGGAAAAATAAAGTCAATCAAAATGTCATGGTGTCAACAAATCCCAAAAAAGTTGGGACAAGGCCATTTTCACCACTGTGTGGCATCTCCCCTTCTTCTTACAACACTCAACAGACGTCTGGGGACCGAGGAGACCAGTTTCTCAAGTTTAGAAATAGGAATGCTCTCCCATTCTTGTCTAATACAGGCCTCTAACTGTTCAATCGTCTTGGGCCTTCTTTGTCGCACCTTCGTCTTTATGATGCGCTGCAGACTGGCCATTTCAGTACCCGGATCCTTCTCCTACGCAGCCATGATGTTGTGATTGATGCAGAATGTGGTCTGGCATTACTGTATCTTGTTGAAAAATGCAGGGTCTACCTGAAAGAGATGACGTCTGGATGGGAGCATATGTTGTTCTAGAAGCTGAATATATTTTTCTGCATTGATGGTGCCTTTCCAGACATGCAAGCTGCCCATGCCACACGCACTCATGCAACCCCATACCATCAGAGATGCAGGCTTCTGAACTGAGCGTTGATAACAACTTGGGCTGTCCTTGTCCTCTTTGGTCCGGATGACATGGCGTCCTACATTTCCAACAAGAACTTCGAATCGTGGCTTCCATTTTGCCACACTCCATTTTAAATGATCCCTGGCCCAATGAAAACGCCTGTGCTTGTGGATCTTGCTTAGAAATGGCTTCTTCTTTGCACTGTAGAGTTTCAGCTGGCAACGGCGGATGGCACGGTGGATTGTGTTCACTGACAATGGTTTCTGGAAGTATTCCTGAGCCCTTTACAGTAGCATTCCTGTTTGTGGTGCAGTGTCGTTTAAGGGCCCGGAGATCACGGGCATCCAGTATGGTTTTACGCCTTGACCCTTACGCACAGTGATTGTTCCAGATTCTCTGAATCTTCGGATGATATTATGCACATTTGATGATGATAACTGCAAAGTCTTTGCAATTTTTCGCTGGGTAACACCTTTCTGATATTGCTCCACTATCTTTCTGCGCAACATTGTGGGAATTGGTGATCCTCTACCCATCTCGGCTTCTGAGAGACACTGCCACTCTGAGAAGCTCTTTTTATACCCAATCATGTTGCCAATTAACCTAATTACTGTTAATTGGTCTTTCAGCTCTTCGTTATGCTCAAATTTACTTTTTCCTGCCTCTTATTGCTACTTGTCCCAAATTTTTGGGATTTGTTGACACGGTGAAATTTGGAATCAACATATTTTTCCTTTAAAATGATACATTTTCTCGGATTAAAGTTTTGATCTGTCATCTATGTTCTATTCTGAATTAAATATTGACATTTGCCATCTCCACATCATTGCATTCAGTTTTTATTCACAATTTGTTTAGTGTCCCAACTTTTTTGGAATCCAGTTTGTAATTTAGAGTGACGTGTTTGGTGTGTAGTGTGGTGTAATGAGAGTAGTGTTTGTTTTGTAGTCTGGGGTTTAGTGTATAGAGTGCAACATGTAGTTATGTAGAATGCAGTATTTGAGTTATAGCATGGGAGATTGATGTATAACATGGGTTCCCTTTCAGTCGATTCACTCGGTACAACACATATTGTATGGGATATCACGCCCTCTCGTGTATTGGCTGAAGCCACCTTTATTCACGCCGTAAGGCAGGCAAACCTGTGGTGACGTAGGTGTAGCCCCGCCTACACCTATAAACCCTCGTCGCCACGGTTGACCCTCAGTTCTTTCGCTCTTCACCTCGCTGTGAACACCTTTCTGTAGAGTTTTCTAGGTGCTGCTAGTCAAACTCTACATTTAATTTACTAGACTGCGCTTAAATCAGCTTAACTGTTCTTGTTGGTGTTAGCGACAACAGCCTCATTTGGTGAGTCGTCTACCCGCGGAGCGCTGACTTTAAGTTCCTGTCAGTCGTAACATTAGCGACGTTTCGGCTCCTGTTTAGCTGGGCTAACAGTGTAAGCTGTCATGAGCATGGAAGCTAATGTGGCAAAGAGAAAGTCCGCTGTTCGCCCCTGTCCTCAGGAGTGTGGCTTCTCCCTGCACGAGAAGGACCAGCATGAGGCGTGCCCCGTCTGTCTGGGAATTCTCCACGCTAGGAGAGCGCTGGCTGAGCCTGAGTCATGTGCGCTTTGTCGCCTGCTCCGGCGTTCAACGCTGGAAAGACGGGTCACGTTCGTGGAGAGAACCCTGGGAAAAAACACAGTCGCTCAGCAAGACCCCCTCCTTTCCGGACTAGCAGTCCCAGCTTCGCCTGCGTCTGCTGACGAGGAGTTTGCTTCAGAAGTCCCCGCGCTTAGCTGGGCAGACCAAATGGAGTATTTCGAGGGGTCGGAGGACCGTGAGCTCTCCTACAGCGCTGGCCAGCAGCCAGGCACCGATCAACACATCATACAATATGTGTTGTACCTCGTTCCTCTCCCTCAGGGAACCGAGGTTATAGTCATAACCATTCGTTTTAGTGTATAGTATACAATGTGTAGTGTAGAGTGTGGTGTATATCATATAAGATGCAGTGTGTGGTATGTACAGTATTGTGTCATGTGTGGTGTATAGAGTGTAAAATGTATTGCAGAGAGTGTCGAGTGCAGCCTGTGCTGTGTAGTGTGTAGCATATGGTGTGTTGAGTCTAGTCTGTAGAGTGTAAGGTGTAGAGCAGTGTTTATAATGTGTAAAGTATGGTCTAGGACCAGGGTACTCAATAGGCGGACTCCGGTCCGCATCCGGACCCACATACGGTTACATCTGGACCGACGCCAAAACAAACATGCTAATTTAATTATAATCCAAATGAGTTCTCAATAAAGTGCGCGACTGTGTTTCCGCGCGATATATCTTTGAGTCTCATGAACGATTCGTTCTTTTTGAATGAATCTTTAACATGACTCAGAAGAACGAGTCGTCTCCTAGAGTGATTCGTTCATTTTCTACTGGGCGCACATGCGTAAATCATCGCAAAACCTCTGTAGGCTATGTACAGGAAACAGAATTGAACGGTTCTCAACGAATCACCAAGATTCCCGACTTGTTCGTTCCTTTGTCACGTGACTCCCAAAGACGCTATGCGGTGCAGTAGATTCAAAAGAACGAACGACTCAGACTGGAAGATATAAGTGAGCTACTCATTCTGTTTATTATAATATGTCCTTGATATCCTAATGGCCTGCTCAAAGCTGGCCATTGATATAAGTTGATTTTGAAAACGTCGAATTTAAGAGTGAGGGGACAGAAAAATATGCATTCGTACTCCCTGTGGGAAGCAGAAAACCAATGTGCTTAATCTCGCAATCAAAAGTGGTCACCTTCTCACCTTCTGGACAAAGATGGTTACTACAGCAGGTGTTCCTGTCCTGCAGAAAATCGCCCTTCAAATTCTCACAATGTTTTCCTCAACATACTGTTGTGAATCTGTCGTTTCAACTATGAGCTCCCTCACCAATAAACATTTACATCAGTGCCTCCACCTGGTCCTCACACCTTTTATGCCCAAGTTCAAACAACTGGTGGCACAAAGAAGATGTCACTTTTCACACTAAAAGGACTACCATGTCATTTCTGGGTATTGTTCGAAAATTTTGGGTTTGACTTTTTTTGTAGTTGAAATTGGACTGTAATTTTTACGAACCTCGGACTGAATAGAAATTTGGTAAGTGGACCTTTCAAATTTATATTTGAGTACCCCTGGTCTAGGATATAGTGTGTAGTGTATAGGATGTATTGCTGACAGTTTTTGACTTTATTAATGTTGAAAATTAGTTCAACAGTGTGTACTTGAGTGTGTACTACACAACAAAGTACAGTATGTAAATAACCAACACAACTATCACTATTGAGTATGCATTTAAAAGTTAAGTGTGCATAGTGAATGAATCTAATAAATTTGGAATTTTGCCCTATTTTTTATAGCAATATAGCATGTATTTTTACTTTTAAAAGTAAAAAAGTAAAAAAAAAAAAAAAGAGTTTTTAAAAGTAAAAATACTTCCTATATTAGCTAACAAAGATGGAACGCTATATCTTGTGTTTAAAATTGCCAACCCCCAATATTAGGTCATACACGTCACCTAGTTGAGATTAACGATGTGTTTGAGCTAACCTTTTCATGGCTGCATGCGATTGGCTGGCGCACTTTTAATTATGTCATCTTGGTATTCCTCTATGGAACATTCAATAGCAGAGGAAAAACAGCCATGTCAGTCTTCCTTTTGGCTGGAATGGATTCTGCAGTGACTGAAAAGAGCAAATGAAAGAAAGAAAATGGCTGCATTCCACTAACACTCCCTCTCACTCCCCCTTGAGGAAGTCCCCTTGGTTTCTCTTTCCAGATTGATCCAATAATTTATGAGATCTACTGTAGTTTGTATGAAAGATGTTGAGCGCTTTTTACATAGCAATTGTTTTATATTATTATTATTATTATTATTATTATTATTATTATTATTAATCCTTGCAATTTCCTGATGCACTGTGTTCATTGTGCTGTTTATCGTCATGATAATAAAGACATTTTACTGTATAATTAATGTTCAGCAAAGGAAACATGGTGTAAATCACAGATGAGAGGGGTTAAATGTAACAGGCTCACATGATCTGATGGAGCTGTTGGGCAATGAGGTTTAATTGTGTGCAAATGCTATCATGGCACATATTTCATACTACTTCTCTTTATACTCATGTTCATTTGTTGCTAATCTCATGTAAAGTGCAAAGTGTAAACATCCCACAGCTCTTCTGCAATTAGTAGTGCACACAAAACTATACTGTATATACAGTACAGGACATACTATATGCTACACTTTACACTTTAGTGCACAGTTTATGCATATTATATAGTAAACATTATATATCCTCCATAAACTACACACTACACATTATACATAACACTCTTCACACCGCACAATATACACTACTGTACATTCAACACCATTACTGATCAGTACAGGCTCTACATGGAAACATAAACCAGAGGTTTTCCCAAGAAGTTTTTGTTAATTTATGTTGTTAATTTATGTTGTTAAAAAATGTATGTTGTCAGTTCAATCTGTCTTGTCTCCGCTAGCCAGTTAACTAGGCCTCTTATTTAACTAGTTTTATCTCTTCTGTTAATTTATGTTGTAAATTTATGTTGAATGTACTAACTGTAACAGTGACAATAAAGCCTACTTGAACTTGATTAGAATATGTTCAGAAGTTGAGATTAAGTACCTGAATCCCTGAATAAGATAAAAAAAAAAAGATAATAATCTAAAAGGAAAAATTAATTAATTGTCATCGGTAACTAATTTGGCCTTAATACTGAATTATATAATCAGATTTCTAGATCTAGAATTCTAGATGAATAAAAACTTAGATTTTCTGAGCAACTTCAGTAATGTTTAAAATGAGTTATGGTGTGTCAGGAGGCATTCTATTACTCTGTTTATATGTGTTTCAGCTTCCAGTCCTGGCAGGGGTTTGAGTAAAAATGAAATAATAGCTAGCGGATGTTGTGTGTGTGTGTGTGTGTGTGTTTGTGTTTCCTCTCTCAGACAATGATAATAAAAACCTGCGATGCAAAAAAGGTGTGTTGTAGGGCTCATTCCTGCACTCTGGCCTTTTTTATTATTATTTTTTATTTTTTTATGAGCAGGTCTGGACATTTAACCTTGCTGTAGTGCACACTACTTAGCAATAATTCATTCCCATTGGGACCACTGGTATAAAAATGGCCTTAAAATATCTAATATATGGTTTAGCATTTAAATATAACCAAATATGATGAAAACAGAGCCTACTTTTCTTTGACACACTGGATCATTCTTAAACGTTTTTAAATATGTAGGATTTTAGAGTTTTTCCATCATGAATTAATAGATTTATGAATGATTAAGAAATGAATAGTCCTTGTTAAATGACCACAGTGCTTTGTAATAATAATAATAATAATAATAATAATAATATCAGTACACACTCAGTAAAATGTAAAACAGGTCGTTTTGAGCTGAAGAGACCACTGATGTCTGATGTTAAAAGTGAATTATCGGATGTAAGTAGATGTTATATGGCCCCATTCAAAAATGTTGCACTAAACTGTGTGTGTGTGTGTGTGTGTGTGTGTGTGTGTGTGTGTGTGTGTGTGTGAGCGTTTGTGTGTGTGTTCTCTCTCAAGCAGTGATAATAAAAGTCGGTGATGGAGAAAGGCCGTGTGTTCGAGCTCATTCCTCCGCTTCTCAGGTTTTATGAGGAGGTCTGGAAGTTTAAGACACACTGGCTAAGGAGGAAAAGAGGGAAATGGAGCGAGAGGGTCAGGAAACATGTCTGTTTTTTGTCCTCTGGCTAAAATAATGTGGGAGTAAAACTTTCATGGTGCAAAAGCAGATGTACAGGGTAAAGGTGCTAGTGTTAGTTTAAAAAAATGGCTTAGTTGATAAAGGGTGTCGATCTGATAGCACACTCATTTACTCACATTTGTACTCCAATACAACCAAGCAGCTATTGGTTGTTCAATTTAAAAGAGCTAACTGCAAACTGCTCTGTGAAAATATTAGAAGACGAAACTCTAGCATTTTCAAACAACAGAAATTATAAGCCATATTCAAGGTCTTGATTGTCGTACATGCAAAGGTACAGTAATGTATCTCCAAGCGTGGAGCAGTGGAGCAAGCAAGCAAAAAAAACATTTACTTTGTTCTACTACTACTATTACTACTACTACTACTACTACTACTACTACTACTACTACTAATAATAATAATAATAACAATATAGTAGTTATAGCATTTTACTCTTTTCACAAGACTTTCATAAGGTATTTGTCATGAACTAACCCGAGACGACCAGGAAGACGTAGCTTTAGCAGTTAGCACTGTAGCGTGAATGGTAAACCCAAACGCGGATTGACACAAGCAGGCAGGATAATCACGCGATTTGCTCTAGGGACTCTCACAGTGAATGAGTAAAGGAAAGACACAATCTAACCCTCGTCCTATAAACACACACTCAGTCTGAAAGCAAACCCAAGAAAGTGAGTTCTCACGTGAACGATTCCGAAATAGCATGGGCAAAACTCAATGACAGAGCGATGTGCGGCGCCATCGGGGTGGATCCGGAGTGCCGCAGGCAGCTGGAGCCGGTAGGTGACAGGGTTGATCCTGAGGGTGATGCGATATGGTCCAATGAACCTCGGTGATAGCTTCCGTTCTTGGTGGAAAGCCATACCGTGTCACCTACGTGGTACAACCGTATGGGAGGGTGCCGGCGGTCGTGTTGAGTCACATAGTTGGTGTTGGTGTGTCGTATGGCAAGGTTGGCTTGGTGCCATAGCCGCCGGCACCGGCGAACCAGCTGTTGGGCCGATGGTACGTCAACATCCGGCTCTTGGTGGGTGAACATCGGAGGTTGGAAACCATAGCATGCCTCAAATGGGCTCAGGTTGGTGGCAGAGGACACGTGGAGGTTGTGAGACAACTCGGCCCATTTGAGGAAGCGGGCCCAGGAGCGTTGACGATCCGACACAAAACACCTCAGGTAACGCTCCAGCTGCTGGTTGGTTCGCTCCGTCTGACCATTCATCTGGGGGTGGTAACCAGAAGATAGACTGCAGGACGAATTGATCAGACATGAGAAGGCCTTTGTCAAGATGGACTAACCTGAGGTGACCAGAAGACGTAGCTTTAGCGGTTAGCCCAATGTAGCGTGGAGGATAAACCCAAACGCGGAAGGAAGCGAGCAGGCAGGATAACCACGCGATTTAGTTTAAGGACTCTCACAAAAACGGAGCAAGGGAAAAACACAAATTTAACCCGCGTCCTAGAAATACACACACAATAGCAAAAGACAACGGAACCAACATGTGAGTACTCACGGTTTGCTGAAACGACAACTGGAGCTGACATGGGCCGAACTCAATGACTGAGCGGTAAGCCATCGTTTGTTTACCTCTTTTATACTTCCTGGTTTTGCGCCCGTCTTACTTCCGGGTCCTAGTGCCGGGCGCAGATTGCGTGTGCATGACAGTACCCCCCTGTCCAGGACTGGCTCCTGACGGTCCTGGGGCGGAGGATACCCTGTGACGGTAGTCCCGAATTAGCTCCGGGTCGAGAATGAACCGGGCCGGGATCCAAGATCGCTCCTCGGGGCCATAGCCCTCCCAGTCCACCAGGTATTGCATACCTTTGCCCCGAGGGCGCGAGTCGAGGATTCGGCGCACGGTGTAGGCGGGACCGCCGTCGATGATCCGGGGAGGAGGAGCTGGGGGGGTGGGTGGAATCATGGGTGATGTGATGAAGGGCTTGAACTGGGACAGGTGGAAGACTGGATGGATCCGGAGCGCCGCAGGCAGCTGGAGCCGGTAGGTGATACGGTGGGTGATGCGATAAGGGCCAATGAATCTGGGGGAGAGTTTCTTGGATTCAGTGTGGAGATGTAAATTCTGTGTAGACAGCCAGACTTTGTCACCTACGTGGTACAATCGTCCCGGTGGGTGTCGACGGCGGTGTTGGGTGATGTAGCGGGTGTTGGCTTGTCGTATGGCTGCGTTGGCGAGGCGCCATACCCGTCGACACCTGCGGACCAACTGGTGGGCCGATGGTACATCAACCTCCGGTTCTTGGTGTTCGAACATCGGAGGTTGGAAACCGTAGCACACCTCAAAAGGGCTTAACTTGGTGGCGGTGGAGACGTGAAGATTGTGAGAAAGTTCAGCCCAGGTGAGGTGGCAGGCCCAGGAGCGCTGACGATCTGCCACGAAACACCTCAGGTAGCGCTCCAGCTGTTGGTTGGTCCGCTCCGTCTGACCATTAGTTTGGGGGTGGTAACCGGATGAGAGACTGCAAGTGGAGTTGATCAGACGGCAGAAGGCCTTCCAGAACCGGGCAGTGAACTGGGGCCCTCTGTCCGAGACGATGTCCTTGGGGAACCCATGCAGGCGGACTACGTGCTCTAATATCAGCTCGGCTGTCTGTTTAGCTGACGGGAGTCCGGAAAGGGCCACCAAGTGCACAGCTTTGGAGAAACGGTCCACGATGGTGAGGATGGTGTCTTTATCTTCTGAGACCGGCAGGCCCGTGATGAAGTCAACGGCAATGTGCGACCAGGGCCGGCGAGGAACAGGGAGTGGTTGGAGTTCCCCGGGTGTTGGTCGATTGGTGCTCTTAGCCCGGGCGCACACTGGGCACGCCTGGACGAACTCGTCGATCTCCTTTGCCATGGATGGCCACCAAAAGGCACGTCGGATGAAGTGTAGGGTGCGTTGTGTAGCTTGGTGTCCAGAGATGGGGGTGGAGTGTCCCCATTGTATGACCTCGCTCCTCATTGCGTTGGGTACGTAGAGTCGTCCAGGCGGCACGCCTGCCGGTTCGTTCTCCGAAGCCTGTGCTTGGCGCACCCTTGTCTCCAGTTCCCAACGGAGTGGGGCGATAATCTTGGATAATGGTAGGACAGGCGCGGGATCCGCCCGGGGGGCGTCCTCTTCGTGTTGCCGTGAGAGTGCGTCGGCTTTGATATTTTTGGACCCCGGGCGGTAGGAAAGATGGAAATTGTAATGTTCAAAGAACAGAGCCCACCGCGCCTGTCTGGGGTTCAACTGCTTGAGATTCCGGATGGTGATGAGGTTTTGGTGGTCGGTCCAGACGATAAATGGTTCGCTGGCGCCCTGGAGCCAGTGTCGCCATTCTTCCAATGCCCACTTTATGGCCAGCAGCTCGCGGTCCCCCACCCCGTATCGCTGCTGAGTGGGATCAAACTTTTTGGAGAAGAAGCTACAAGGGTGTAGCTTCTGGTCTGGACCTCGTTGAGAGAGAACGGCCCCGGCGCCCACATCCGAGGCGTCCACCTCCACAACGAATGGTTGGTTGGCATCTGGATGAAGAAGGATGGGAGCGGAGGTGAATCTGTGACAGAGTTCGTGGAAAGCGGAGATGGCAGTAGAGTTGAGTTGGAAGTGATGAGAAGAGGGTTTGGTCAGAGCGGTTAATGGGGCTGCAACCGTACTGTAGTCCCGGATAAAGCGACGATAGAAGTTCGCAAACCCGAGAAACCGTTGAAGTTGCTTGAGGGTCTTGGGTAGGGGCCAATGACACACAACTTCGAGTTTCTGCGGGTCCATGGCCACACCCTGGGGCGAGATGACAAAACCCAGGAACGTGGTGGAGTGCTCGTGAAAAGCACACTTTTCCAACTTACAGTACAGTTGGTGGGCAATTAATCTCTTCAGTACCGCTCTGACGTGTTGGACATGTTCTGTAGGGGTATGTGAATATATAAGAATGTCGTCTAGGTAGACGAAAACCCACCGGCCGAGCATATCTCTGAGAACATCATTTATGAAGTGTTGGAAGGCTGCAGGTGCATTGCAAAGTCCAAATGGTATAACGAGGCTTTCATAGTGTCCTGTGGGGGTGATAAAGGCCGTCTTCCACTCATCGCCCTCTCTGATGCGCACCAAGTTGTAGGCGCTCCGGAGGTCCAACTTCGTGAAAATGGTGGCGCCAGAGAGGGCGTCCAGGGCAGAGTTGGTAAGAGGCAAAGGGTGTCGGTTCTTAATCGTGATGTTATTGAGCCCCCGATAATCGACACATGGGCGTAGTTCGCCGCCTTTTTTCTTCACGAAGAAGAACCCCGCGGCAGCGGGTGATGAGGAGGGCCGGATGGTACCATGACGTAGGGCGGAAGACACATACTCCTCCATCGCCCGTGTCTCAGAGGTGGACAAGGAGTAGAGATGGCCGCGGGGAGGGATGGAACCCGGCTGAAGGTCTATCGCCAGGTCGTAAGGGCGATGAGGTGGTAGGTGAGTAGCCCGTCGCTTGCAGAACGCTTCAGCCAGGTCCTGATAGGCGACAGGGATGGCGTTGGTGTCGACGTCGGGGGCCTCGGACTCCCTAGAGCACGTCCCAGCCGGAGCCCGTAGGCAGAGTTCGGAACAGGTCGGACCCCATTGTAAGACCCGGTTTTGGGTCCAAGAGATTAGTGGATCGTGCTGTAGAAGCCACGGGTGCCCGAGTATGATGGGTGGAGATGAGACGGAGGTGAGGTGGAACTGAATCAGTTCGTGGTGATGGTCGATGATGAGGGTGATGGGTTGAGTCTGGGTGGTAATGGGGCTGGAGGAGAGGGTCCGACCGTCTACTGATGTAATTCGAACAGGCTGGGATAACGCTTCGGACTTTACCCCCAGTTCTTTGGCATAGGAAGAGTCAATGAAGTTGCCTGCGGCCCCGGAGTCGATGAATGCAGTACTTCTGACCCGTTTGTGGCCAAACTGGAGGGATACCTGTACCGTGAGACGAGAGACGCTAGGTGTCGTGGCGGAGAGGTGAAGGTGACCCGGTGAGCAGCTCCCCTCACTCACCGGGTTTGAGCGTTTCCCTGGCGACGTGGACATATGGCTCTGTGATGTTCTGCTGAACCGCAATAGGCACAGAGCCCTTCTCTGAAGCGTCGTTCTCGTTCTGCAACGGTCAAGGATGCGCGCCCTAATTGCATGGGTTCCCCGGCTCCCGTGTCAACCACGGCAGGAGGTGGAGAACCGACATGTCCATAGGTGGTATTGGTAGCGGGACTTGATGGTCGTGGAGGGGTGAAGGCGAAGGTGGGTGCTGGCGGCAAGGTTCTAGGGGCTGGCCTCGGGCGAGAGATGAGGCGTTGGTCAATTCGGAGGGCGAGTTGGATTAAACCCTCCAACGTGGCAGGAAGCTCTCGCCCGACTAGTTCGTCTTTTATCCTGGAAGCCAGTCCCTCGTAGTAGGATGTCCGGAGCGCTGTGTCTCCCCAGGTGGTCTGGACGGCGAGTGTTCGGAATTCGGCGGTGTAGTGACTCACAGACGATCCTCCCTGCCGCAGGTGATAGAGCTTCGTGTCGGTCTCCACCTCGCCCGCAGGGTGTTCAAAAGTTAATCTGAGTTGGTGGGTGAACTCATTATATGAGTGGGCGGTGTCTGTGTCTGCCCGAAGAACTGCCGTGGCCCACTCTGCTGCCTGCCCTTTTAGCAACGAAACGAGAAGAGCAATGCGAAGGCGATCGGTGGAGTACTTGGTGGCATTAAACTCAAACACCAGATCGAGAGCTGTTAGAAATACGCTGCACTTCCCGTCCGTGCCGTTCCACTTCTCTGGTAGAGAAAGAAAAACATCAGAAGGAGAAGGGGGGGGGGGATGCGGCGCCGCGGCCCCCGCGGCGTGCGATCGAGCAGTGACGTCATCAACAGCTGCGCGGAGATTCGTATTCTCCCGCCGGAGCTCAGCGACCTCGCGGCGGAGGGAAGCGAGATCCCCGGTTAGCTGATTGATTAACGCCGCATGCTGATCTACAACGCCGCAGAGACTCGCATAATCCGCTGGGTTTACCGCGGAGGGCTCAGTCATTCTGTCAAGATGGACTAACCTGAGGTGACCAGAAGACGTAGCTTTAGCGGTTAGCCCAATGTAGCGTGGAGGATAAACCCAAACGCGGAAGGAAGCGAGCAGGCAGGATAACCACGCGATTTAGTTTAAGGACTCTCACAAAAACGGAGCAAGGGAAAAACACAAATTTAACCCGCGTCCTAGAAATACACACACAATAGCAAAAGACAACGGAACCAACATGTGAGTACTCACGGTTTGCTGAAACGACAACTGGAGCTGACATGGGCCGAACTCAATGACTGAGCGGTAAGCCATCGTTTGTTTACCTCTTTTATACTTCCTGGTTTTGCGCCCGTCTTACTTCCGGGTCCTAGTGCCGGGCGCAGATTGCGTGTGCATGACAGCCTTCCAGAACCGGGCAGTGAACTGGGGACCTCTGTCCGAGACGATGTCCTTTGGGAACCCATGCAAACGGACTACGTGTTCCAATATCAGCTCGGCTGTATCCTTTGCTGACGGGAGTCCGGCGAGGGCAACCAGGTGCACTGCCTTGGAGAAGCGGTCGACAATGGTTAGGATAACGTCCTTTCCTTCCGAGGCCGGCAGGCCCGTGATGAAGTCGACGGCAATGTGCGACCAGGGTCGACGGGGGACTGGAAGTGGTTGAAGCTCCCCCGGTGTTGGTTGGTTGAGGTCTTTCGCCCTGGCGCACACTGGGCACGCCCGGACGAACTCGGTCACGTCCCTTCTCATCGAAGACCACCAGAAGGCCCGTCCCACGAAGGTGATGGTTCTTCGGGTCCCCTGGTGTCCCGCGACGGGTGAAGAATGGCCCCACTGGAGGACTTCGGGCCTTAGTTGGTCTGGAACGAAGAGCCGTCCGGGCGGCACGCCCGCCGGTGCGGGTTCTCTGGTCAGTGCCTGGCGGACCCTCGTTTCCACGTCCCAATGTAGGGGTGCGATGATCTGGGTGGGTGGAAGGACAGGCACGGGGTCCGCCCGGGGCGCTTCTCACTCGTACTGACGGGAGAGGGCGTCAGCCTTGGTGTTCTTCGACCCCGGGCGGTACGAGAGATGAAAATTGTACTGTTCGAAGAACAGGGCCCACCGTGCCTGTCGTGGATTTAGTTGTTTTAAGTTCCGGATGGTAAGCAGGTTCTGGTGATCCGTCCAGATGATGAACGGCTCACTGGCGCCCTGGAGCCAGTGACGCCATTCCTGCAAAGCGAACTTTATGCCCAACAGTTCACAGTCCCCTACTCCGTATCGCTGCTGAGTGGGGTTGAATTTTTTGGAGTAGAAGCCACATGGGTGTAGCTTCTGGTCTGGACCTCGTTGAGAGAGGACAGCGCCAGCGCCCACTTCCGACGCGTCCACCTCCACAACGAATGGTTGACTGGCATCCGGATGGAGGAGGATAGGTGTGGTGGTGAATAGGTGACAGAGTTTGTTGAAGGCGGAGATGGCGGTTGAGTTGAGTTGGAAAGGGTGGGTTGAGGGCCTGGTCAGAGCAGTGAGTGGTGCTGCAACTATACTGTAGCCCCGGATAAAGCGACGATAAAAGTTCGCAAACCCGAGAAAGCGTTGGAGCTGTTTTAGTGTCCTGGGTAGGGGCCAGTGATGTACAACCTCCAGCTTCTGCGGGTCCATGGCCACACCCTGGGGCGAGATGACAAAACCTAGGAACGTGGTGGAGTGCTCGTGAAAAGCACACTTTTCCAGCTTACAGTACAGCTGGTGGGCGAGCAATCTCTTCAGAACAGCCCTAACGTGTCTGGTGTGTTCTTCGGTGGTGCGAGAGTATATAAGTATATCATCTAGATACACGAACACCCACCGGCCTAGCATGTCCCTGAGAACATCGTTAATAAATCGTTGGAAGGCCGAGGGTGCGTTACAGAGTCCGAACGGAATGACCAGGCTCTCATAATGTCTGGTGGGGGTGATGAAGGCCGTCTTCCACTCATCACCCTCCCTGATGCGCACCAAGTTGTAGGCGCTCCGGAGGTCCAACGGTGGCACCAGAGAGGGCGTCCAGGGCTGAGTTGGTAAGAGGCAGTGGGTGATGGTTTCTGATGGTGATCTTATTTAGCCCCCGATAGTCGACACACGGACGAAGTTCGCCCCCTTTCTTCTTCATGAAGAAGAACCCCGCGGCTGCCGGCGAGGAGGATGGCCGGATGGTGCCATGTCGTAGGGCGCTGGTGACATATTCCTCCATCGCCTGGGTCTCGCTTTTGGAGAGGGAGTAGAGATGGCCGCGGGGGGGGTTGGAACCCGGCTGGAGTTCGATGGCAAGGTCGTATGGGCGGTGAGGTGGCAGGTGGTTAGCCTGGCTTTGACAAAACACCTCAGCCAGGTCCCGATAAGGTGGAGGAATGGCGTGGATTTCGACGTCGGGGGCCTCGGACTCCCTGGAACACGTCCCAGCCTGGGCCCGTAGGCATAAATCTGTGCAGGTCGGCCCCCACTGGAGGATCCGGCTTTGAGACCACGAGATGAGCGGGTCGTACTGCAGAAGCCATGGGTAGCCGAGGATGATGGGTGGAGAAGAGATGGATGTGAGGTGGAATTGAAGTGATTCTTGGTGCTGACCGAGGATGAGAGTGATGGGTTGGGTCTGCTCGGTGATGGGGCTGGATGAGAGGGGCCGCCCGTCGACAGAGGTGATTTTCATTGGCTGGGATAACGATTCAATCTTTACCCCCAACCCTTTGGCATACGTAGAGTCAATGAAGTTGCCCGCGGCACCGGAATCGATGAAATTCGGACACTTCGGACCCGCTTATGGCCAAGGTATAGGGTTACCTGGACCGTGAGTCGAGAAGTGGTGGTGTTGGTGGTGGAGGAGAGATGGATGGTGCCCGGTGAGTCTCTCCTGTCGTTCACCGGGGTTGGGCGTTTCCCGGACGGGATGGACAGGTCGCTCGGTGGTGCGCCGCTGAGCCACAGTAGGCGCACGATCCCTCGCGATAACGCCTCTCGCGTTCCGCCAGGTCAGGGAGGCGCGCCCTAGTTGCATGGGTTCCCCGGCTCCGGTGTCAACCACGGCAGGGGGTGGAGATCCGACACGTCCAGGGAAGGCAGTGGTGAAGGCGGATGGTGGTCTTGGTGCGGCATATGAGTAGGTGGGTGCGGGTGGCAGGGTTCGAGGTGCTGGCTTCGGACGAGAGAGGAGGCGCTGGTCGATACATAGAGCCAGCTGGATCAGCCCCTCCAGTGTGGCTGGGAGTTCTCATCCAGCTAGCTCATCCTTAATTCGAGGAGCCAGTCCCTCGAAGTAGGACGTCCGGAGGGCTGCGTCTGCCCACGAGGTCTGGATGGCGAGGGTTCGGAACTCCGCAGTATACCTGCTCACGGACAATCCTCCCTGCCGCAGATGGTAGAGCTTCGTGTCGGTCTCCACCTCGCCCGCAGGATGTTCAAAGGTTAATTTGAGCTGACGGGTGAACTCGTTATACGAGTGGGCGGTGTCTGTGTCAGCGCGAAGGACTGCCATGGTCCACTCAGCTGCCTGCCCTAATAGCAACGAGACGAGTTCCAATTCCAGCGATGTTAAAAACACACTGCATTTCCCATCCGTGCCATCCCGTTTATCCGGTAATGCTAGGAAAACATCAGAAGGGTGGGGGGGGTTGTTGGCGGACCGCTAGCCATGCCATCAACAGCCGCACGGAGGCTCGCGTTCTCCCGCTTAAGCTCCGCAACCTCTCGGCGCAAGGTCGCGAAGTCTTGGACACTCCGGCGCAGAGTATCAAGCTCTCCGGTTAGCTTATTGATTAGCATAGCATTGGTCAACCACATCGCATAAGCGCGCGTGATCCGCTGGGTTTACTGCTGTCGGCTCTGTCATTCTGTCATGAACTAACCCGAGACGACCAGGAAGACGTAGCTTTAGCAGTTAGCCCTGTAGCGTGAATGGTAAACCCAAACGCGGATTGACACGAGCGGGCAGGATAATCACGCGATTTGCTCTAAGGACTCTCACAGTGAATGAGTAAAGGAAAGACACAATCTAACCCTCGTCCTATAAACACACACTCAGTCTGAAAGCAAACCCAAGAAAGTGAGTACTCACGTGAACGGGAACGATTCCGAAATAAAGTAGAATGGGCAAAACTCAATGACACAGCGATGTGCGGCACCATCTTGTTTCCTTTTATGCTTTCAGGTTTGCGGCCGTCTTACTTCCGGGTCCTAGTGCCGGTCGCGGCTGAGTGCGCATGACAGTATTGAATGACACTCTATGGAAAAATACAGTAATAATAATAATAATAATAATATAAACAAGATATAATAGGCAGAAAGTTAAAACACAATAAGAGTTGCACACTGTATGTTATTGGGTAGACGGAAAAACAATGTGGGAAATGTGGTGGGCTTTGAGTTGTATTTTAAATTTTAAAACGTTATGCAGTGACAGTGACGTGTAATGGAAAAATCATATTTTAATTATGTATTAATTCTGATCCTTAGTAAGTGTGTAACGTAGACGTTAGAAGTTTGAACTTGTTTGTCGAAGCTTAGAGACACAAGGCCGAGAACAGAATAGAAACAACCTGATTGTAGTTGTCCCTGAATAAATGATAAGGTATGGACATCTAGTCTGGGGCAGATAAAGAGTCATGAGTTTGAATGCAGGAACTTCACGTACGGGGCGTTGATTATGTTAACAGAGATGTTTGTGTATAAAATAGGTCAGCTAGAGAAAGAGATCACCTTTCTCTATGCTGCAACTGTTTGCTGTATGAGACTGGTCCTTCTGCAGAAGTTTAAAATAAAACCTTTGTTACTTTGCTCTTACCCAGTGTATGGATTACTTGTCTTTATATTGGTTTCAGAATTTCCACCACAACTTGGCGTTGTCGGCAGTTCTCCGTGTTTGGGGAAGGCATTGGAGAATCCCGGGGAGGCGTAAGCGCTGACGCCTTGAAGGCTTTTCACTTCATCTCAAACGCTTAATTGCTAAACTGCTAAAAGCCAGTATCCGCCACTGAGTGGAGCTGAGAGAGAAAGAGCAGGTGAGCATCTAAGGATCTGACAGTAAGAGCTGGTGCGTAAGGAAGAAGAAAGTTAGCTACAGTAAGTGGAGACAGTTTACATGCGAATCAGTATTTATATAAACTTGTGTATGTTATCATCAGCATAACAGTAAAACTGCAAACCGTGTAATTTGATTATATTTCCTGAGGAAAGAATGTACACTGATTAGCCATAACAATAACACCACATAATCATTAAAACATTAACATTGATTATCAATTATAATGTATACTGTACTTGTAAACAAGATCATAGGCACCCAAGCCTTACTGGTGTCTGAGGACCAAAAAGATTGTCTGTCTGGTCTGATCCCATAGAAAAAGGCAATGCAGCACAAGTTGCTGATAAAAGTCAATGCTGGTAACGATAAAAAGGCACCAGAACACCAAATGCAGGGGGCCAGCAGGCAATGGCCGCAGACCCAAACTCCCCATATCCCAATCCAATTAAAATTCCATGGGATGTGCTGGACAAACAAGTCCAATCCATCCCCTGAGGTCTGTGGAGTCATACCATGATGGGCAAGAGCAACTGAGCTACAACAAGGTGAACCTGTACAATACTGGGAATAATATTTTGCATTGAAATGTTTTGGCTGATCGTTACATAATAACGATTCCTAGAACAGAGTGACTCAAGAATGTTGTGATCCAAGAACAGAGCCTTGGGAAACACCATGAAAGATGTACATCAGACCTAAATTCAACAACTTAAAGAAATTGCTGTCAGTCAGAGAGATAAGATAATGACTTTTTTTTTTCGAGAGAGAGAGAAAGAGAAAGAGGGAGGGAGCTTTAGATCTGTAAGCATTAATCCTTTCTCTCTCTCTCACACACACACAAACACACGTGCATACTCTCTCTCTCTCTTTCTCTCTCTCTCTCTCTCTCTCTTTCTCTCTCCATTCTCTCCACCCATTGCATTTTGCTCACTTGTTTCCCACAGTCTAAGCAAAAGAACATTCTGCATTTTTCTGTGCCAATATTTTTAGGTTAGCTTCAGTTAGGCCTATAATGTACATCTCTTGAAAAGTAGTTTTGCTGGATGGACTGAACTTTGCTTAACCCTGGTTAACTACAGATATTAGCGCTATCATAGTGGATGTACTTCTAAAATGGCTAAACAGTCTGTGGTGTATTTTAATGCCAATGCTCGTGGTGTATTTTAATACTGCAGTGCACGTCAGCCATCCTCACTCTCTGTATTAAACATATACACAAAACAAAATTTAAACGTGATCATAAAGCACAAGAAGTTCATTGCTAGTAGCACACACAGCAGCCAGGATAAAATCTTTCCTGATATCCCTGTTTGATTAATACTATAGAAAATAGGTAACTATTTCTGTATCTGAATCACTGAGTCATTCCAAAACCTCCGAAACACTGCCATGAGTTTACTTCTTGGCTGTAGATTAAGATTTTAACATGACAAATTCAAACATGTTATCAAAACAAAATAGAATAATCAGCAGGCCAACATCAGTGAACAGCTGACAATTTCAACAAAGCAGAATTTGTGTTAACCTCTTCACGTTTCCTGTTATACAGTTTTGACCTTATAGAACAAAGTTGCAGAAGGGATTTATTTATGGTTGTGCTATCCTAGTGTCATCAAAATGATAATAGGTTCCCTTTGTCAGTCTCGTTCCTTTCAAGGTTTCTTCCTCATTTTCATTACAGTCCCTTGCCACTGTCACCTCTGGCTTGTCCATAAGGAACACCCTGATAGAGCAAAAATGTATAATTCAATTTATAATCCACAATTTTTATTTCTGTGAGGCTGATTTGTGACAATGTCCTTTGTTAAAAGTGCTATACAAATAAAATTGAATTTAATTAAATTGAGAAAAGACTAAAGGAACATAAATCCAATTTCATCCATGCACACAAATTTGAGAATATAAAGGAGATTAAAAACTGTGCATGGAGGAGTGGAAGAAGATCCTCAATAGCAGCTGTCTTCAACCTTTTCAAGGATAAAATTGGAACCATGTTTTATCCACATTATACTGTATGTTGGCAAAAGAAACAAAAATCTCAACAAAAGTCTACAGAATGCCACTGACAGTAATGCAATTCATCTACCAGTACAGTGACACAGTAATACAAGAACAGGGACATGTTGATACAAATTCATATTAGTATACTGTAGCATGCACATTTATAGTGTAGAATTCAAATGAAACAGGCCACAGTGTTAATATGTTCATGCCCCTCAGTTAGTGCCTTGTAATTTGGAGTATAGGGTCAGACTGCCAGCCTATTGTAGTCGTTCAGGAATCAGACGTGTGCACTACTTGGATTTGGTGTTTTTAAATCCTTGAGAATCTGATCAGAAATGGCCTCAAATAGCTCCAGTCTTCTCATTACCATTGCTAGACCAAGAAGTACTCTGTTAATTGTGATTTTTTTTTTAAACATCTTATTTGTTTTTTCAATACGTAGACAATCATTGCTTCTTTAAACCTAAGCTTTACTTACCATGAACTCACCATCAGTGAAGTCTTGTTAACAGCTTGGATGGTTTTGTGAAAATTTATTCCTGTGCTTCAAATCTTCTATTATTATTATTGGTATTTTTAATAAGTTGTTTCATTGGCAGTACATAGATTGTTTCAAGCTACTTAAAATGTCTCAACTATCAACAAATAGACTGTGACCAACACCTTGACAATTACTGATTTTAACCTTCTCCAGCATTGTTTAGATATTAGAGAAATAGTATTTAGATGTTACAAGAGAAGGCGCAGTGCTGTTATTCAAATAATTAATTATGAAATGTCTCGCATACACTAGTAAAATATGGTGTAGAAAACAAACAGTACAGTGTTTAGGCTCAAAATATGCTTTATGCGTGTGTTTTAGAATTATTAGGTCAATTTAAAAAAGGGTGTCATGAAAACTTTCATTATTGCCTACCTGGTAAATATGATGTATCTACTTGCCTTTCTACAGTGCTTTCTAGATAAAATATAAACACTTAGACATTTTTTAAATAATAATAATAATACTACTGCACTCTGCCTCCCTCTCTCACATCCCTCATCTTCCTCTTCACCACTCTTTTATTTCTGTTGATGAGGTGTAGCGAAACTCAATCATACACAGATTAGTTTTAAAGAAACGATCCAGCCGTACTGTTTTAGGCTGAGAGTTTCAAATAACGCTGTGGCCACATGTGAATTCATCTTTAATGGAAATGAAAATAAAAAAGCTGTGAAGCGGATAATTGGCTGGAATTTTTAAGGCTCTTCACGATAATGATAATGGAAAGAAGGTAAAAGTGGGTCTTAAACACCTCGGCTGCATGGATGCACTGCTAACACACAGGCAAGGCATGCTGGGATTTGGCCTTTCACTGATTATTATTAATATTAATAACAAGCAAGGACACGCACAGGCTGAATGCAGCTTACATTTTACTTAAAGAGGCACATCTCTGTCTAAAGGGCCAGATGGAGGATTTAAGGTTCACCTGAACATGAAAGCATGCATGTATCGACATGAGCGCGCGCGCGCACACACACACACACACACACACACACACACACACACACACACACACACACACACACACACACACACACACACACAAACTCCAATCACATGTTTTCCATTAAAGCACTTAAAGCACTGATAAAACATGTGCTATAAGCAGCCATATATGCACACTTCATCAGGACATAAAACATGAAAGAGTCGATCTGAAGTCTGGTCAGCGTCGCTAGTCTGAGCCTCGGGAAGCCATTTATGGAGAAATGAAGGGGGGGGGGGGATCAAGCACTTTCATTTTAAACACTTCTCTTTTATTCAGCTGGAGTGGTTTTAGAATTTTACAGTTTCATTCTATCTCTTTATCTGTCTCTCCTCATGGAAGTCAGATAGAGCATAATTCTGATGCCTGTCTTTTCCCACAGTTTGATTCCTTTTCTTATTTGGTCATTGTTTCCTTTTCTGTTTCTGTTAAAGCTCACTAAATTACTTGTACACTACAGTACATCATTACATACTGTTCCATGTAAAAGAATGCAAGTGAGAAATAAACCATTGTGCATGCCTCTGCTGTACATTGAGAATTAAGCAGATTTTTTTTATTATTGGAACTGGGTTAGAACCGTCCAATGCATTATTAAAGCTTGGAAGGATAATGCCGAGCTGTAACTTCACTGAAGATATGGGGAGAGAAAAAAAAGCATGACTGTCATCAGAGATGACCTAAACAGAAAATTGACTCTGTTATTATTTTTATTAGTGAAAGGAAAAGCATTTGCACATGCACAATGTGACAAACATTCATTGGAATCGGAATCCACTTGTTAGTGAGAATAATCAGAAAAGGCTTCAGTTTACTAGGGAGAATGAATAGTGGACTTTGGAACAGTAAGTCAATGTGGTCTGATGAGTACTGTTTGATCCGAGTCCAGGTCGTTGGGTGCTTTCACTCATTCCCTACCTGCAACAGTGAGCCTTGGCTGTTCATGTTCATGTAGCCTACAAAAGCTGCGGTTTTTGAACTTACTCAGTACATTATATCACCAAACTCACTTTGTAACAGAAGCTAGAGATACAATATCTTAATAATGGCACCTGGAAGTAGGAAATAGGTAGGTTTAAGCCAGCAAATGAACATTTGTTCCCTGAAGTTATTGTTAGGGAAGCAGAAAAAAATGGGTAAATGTAAGAATTTGAGTGACTTTGACAGGGATGAAATTGTGATACATAGATGGCTGAATCGGAGCAACTCCAAAAATGCAGTAAATATCAAATCGGTACTGACTTGTTACAAAACTTAATGAGTAGGGAAGGATGATGCGTCTTATAATGACAAGCCTTTACAAAAGGAACATTCAGATAAAAGAGAAAAAAAATATCATAAAGAAAAATCAAAACAACCTAAATGTGGATTCAATTTTCGGAGTATTTGTTTAGCAAATATTTTTTTCATAGACTTCTTGCAGTAAAAAATTATGATTTTGTTGTCGTTATCAGTTTTTGTTGCTGTCATATTGTTTGCACTTTTCACTGAACTGAAACATGCTCAGCTTCCAGAAACGTCCCTGTCATGCATCGTGTTCTGTTCCACATAAACCCGCGTCTTGTCTTCTCATGTGAAGCTCTGTTTATTTATCTCTAAAGAATATCTGAGCTGTACACACACACACACACACACACACACACACACACACACACACACATGCACACTTGAAAGTGAGGACTGAAGGACGACTGACTTATCTCCGGCTCTGCTTCAATTCTCAGAAGCTATGACATTCACAAAGGTCTTGAAGCGTGAAGGATCCAAGCTGCTCTTGATTTAATGCCTGACACACCCCCCACACCCTTTTACACACACTTTAACACACATTTTACACACACCTTGGGCATTATTGCTACTTACACTGTCACGAGTTCATGCTGAGTATGTGCTAAAGTCATAATCATACTGAATGGGATTACATGAATAAACATGCTTTATGATGATCATTAAAATGTAACATTATGATACGAGAAATAGATTCCATTGTAAACTAACTAGGTTGGTACTGAGCCAGTATGTTTAGTCTAAAGTAAGCAAACATTAAGGCTAGTATGTAATTTGTAACCTTTATTGCTCACAATGCTAGTTCTACTTTTATTTACCTAGATACAGTAATTGCATCAAAAGTTATTAATATTATTACATTTCAATAATCAGGATGTTTTTTTTCACTTGAGGGTGTATTCAGTGACTTCTGAGTTTTGTGTACATGCAGAGGCAGTAACGCAGGCAGCTTTAGCAAGAGACGTGATTGAGTCGTGTCTGACTCTGTGTAATTCTTATTTTCTCTCTCTCTCTCTCTCTCTCTCTCTCTCACACACACACAAACACACACACACACACACACACACACACACACACACACACACACACACACACACACACACACACACACACACACACACCATAACACACACATAGCCATAAGACAGATGAGTCACCCACAGTTGGATAAAAGGTCAGCTCCATCTTCACAGTCGCCTCTGCTTGTCTGGGGTTGATAGACGGACTTCCATTTCTCTTTTGTGTGGAGAAAGTATATAAAATAAATAACAGGCATCATGAAGTGAAAAGCTTTAGGCTGTGCAGCTTGTTGGCAAAGTATATAGGACCATCTCTCTCTTTCTCTTTCTGTGAGATTGAGAGAGAGAGAGAGAGATTGGGAGAGATTGGGAGAGTGAAGGAGAGAGGAGGAGAGGGGATAAGAATCACATTTAGACATGAGTTTTCTCCCACTTACCTTGCTAATGCTACTAAGTTACCTAAGAAACTATTAAATTCAATTCAATTTTATTTACAGTATATAGCGCTTTTAACAATGGTCATTGTCTCAAAGCAGCTTCACAAAAATGAAAGAAAATTTACAAAAAAAAAATAAAATTAATAATAATAATAATAATAATAATAATAATTTTAGAAAAGAAAATAATTGGAAGTGTGCATGTGTGAGAAAAATGTGTAGATAATAATAATGAGACGAATTAATTAAATTTCTCTGATGAGCAAGCCAAGGGTGACGGCATTCCTAATGCCATCCCTGAGATGGCATTAGGAAGAAACCTTGAGAGGAACCAGACTCAACAGGGAACCCATCCTCATTTGGGTGATAACAGATAGAAATGATATAACATCTTGTGTGTTGTGCAGGTGAAAATTCAATATGACAGAAATTATTTAAATTGACATGAAGACCAGTTCAGCATAGGGACGAGTCAGTAGGTGCAGAGGGCAGATGTGGTCTGGAACACTGGAAGCACAGGAGCAGCATGTGTAGCTCCAACCATCATAAAGCTGAATCCAGCTGGAGCTGGTCCTTCTCTGGACGCCTCAGGAACCTCGCAGGGTCGGCCTTTGTCTACTGAAGCTGGCAAAATCTCCCGATGCCTCGGGATGGGTAGAGAAATACAGAACAGATGGGGAGAATTAGCGTAGTTGCCATTCGGGATAGGTGTACTAGAGTATGAGATTATGGGATGAGTTACTGTATGTTTAAGCCAGATTAAAAAGATGCGTTCTGTGTGTTTCTACACACAGAAACTACCACTTTGTGTAGAATAAACTCTGAAATCATTGAATGGACTTTCTAAGGGGGGGGGGGGGGAAGGCTACTAATAGGCTTTTACAATGGACTACTATCCACCTAGATAAAGGTACAATTGGCATTATGAGTAAACGCTGACCAATATACAGTATATATACACTACCGTTCAAAAGTTTGGGGTCACTTGCAAATTTCTTTGTTTTTGTTTAATGATTTATTTTCTACATTCTACAACAATACTTTCAAAACTATAAAATAAATTCAAATTCAAATTTTATTAGTCACATACACAATCATACACAGTATAATATGCAGTGAAATGCTTTATACGACCGCCAGTGACCTTAAAAAAAGAAAATAAAAGAAAATAAAAGCTTGTACTGTATGTAAAATAAATAATCAATAAAAAGGAAATACTAAAGAAATAATTTTAACTAGTAAAATTAACTGTACAATAAGGGCATAATAAAATATTGCAAAAATATAGAAATATAGGGTAGATAGAGTATATATGTATACAGAATTAAAGTGTCAGTGGTTGTGCAAATATGCATGAAAGGTGACATGTGCAATTGTCCAGATGTATGAGTATTTAGTGCAAGTGTGTATGAATGTGTCCATGATTGTCCAGTCAGTGTTGTGAGCTTAAAAGATGTTATTAGTCCTGTGTGGAGGTGTGATTGAGAGACCTTATCGCCTGCGGGAAGAAGCTCCTCCTCAGTCTCTCTGTGTTGGCCTTTAGGGAGCGGAATCTCTTCCCAGACCGCAACAAAGAGAACAGTCCATTACTGGGGTGACTGAGGTCCTTCATGATCTTCCTGGCCTTAGTCCAGCACCGCTTGCTGTAGATGGAGTGCAGGTCAGGGAGCTCAATGCGGATGATGCGCTCGGCTGATCGCACCACCCTCTGTAGAGCTTGTCTGTCCTGCATGGTGCTGTTCCCGAACCAGGTCGTGATGTTTCCCGTCAGGATGCTCTCTATGGTGCAGGAGTAGAAGTTCCTGAGCACCTTGGAGGGCAGTCTAAAGTCTCTCAAGCGTCTGAGGTGGTAGAGACGCTGCCGGGCTTTTTTCACCACGGTGTTGATGTGACAGGACCATGACAGGTCCTGCGTGATGTGAACATCGAGGTATCTGAAGCTGTCCACTCTCTCCACTGGGCTCCTGTTGATGAAATAACACATACTGTATGGAATTAGGTAATTACGTAACAACAACAAAAACAACAGTTAGTTGTTATTTTAAGACACAGAGGTCAGCCTGTCTGTAATAGTTCTTGCAAGAACTGTATTGTCAAGGGCATTTGCAAAATCCGTCAAGCACCATAATGAAACTGGCTCTCATGACCAAAACCTACCTCTGTGGCAGACGAAAAGTTCATTTAGAGTTATCAGTTTGAAAAAAGACCAATTAACAGCACATTAGAGTAGAGGCATTATGAAGTCTTTACAGAGCAGAAGTAGCAGAAACATCTCAATATCAACTGTTCAAAGGAGATTAATGCATTTTTTGGACGCTTTCAGCATTCCTTTACAATGTAGATAGAAATAAAAATCAGGAACCATCATGGAGTTAGAAAGTGACCCCAAACTTTTGAACGGTAGTGCACACGTATATTGCTAGCTCTGTCATAAAGCAACAGAAATCACATCAGGTAAGCTAGCCACCTGCATCTACTGTATGTGTACTTATCTCAAATAAATTTATCTCTCTAGTTCACTAATCAGCTACATGATAGTAATATAAGTAATAAATGATTATATTTTGTTATCAAAAACAAGGTGGCATATAAACCTGTAGCTAAGGTCACTAGCTATCATATTGTTTATGGGTTTTCTCCTGTTATTTTGTAACTTGATTCTGAGCTTTGGCAATACAAATGTCCATATTTGTCTACCAATGAAGCACCCTTTAAATCTTTGATTCTCTCTCTCTGTCATCCACACATGATCCAGGGGATAGGTTCACTTAGCATAAACAGAGACAAATGAGTATTACAGCATCTACAGTATTGTTTCACTTTAACACTGCAAAAGTAAAATAGGCAGAACTTGAGGCATGCTGGGTAAGTATAAGACAAAATGGCTGGTCAATGACCTTATTTTCAGAATCTCACTAAAGTTTGTCTGAAAAATTGGCAACTCTGCTCATTCCCACCTCTTGCAGATGTTCTTGAAGCCTACGACATATGGCCAACAGCTCCCTGATGCCTGCAAATTACAAAAGATTTCCCAGAAATAAAAAATTTTGAAAACAAGAAAGAGAGAATGAGAGAGAGGGGGGGGGGGGGCACACATACTACTGATTCGTCTCTGTTTATGCTAAGTGAACCTATCACCTTTCTTAGTGGTTGGGGCTTTAAGTTTACATTTACTCATTCTCCTATCAGTCCAATTTAATGTCCTACAGCATCATGGCTGAGCTGTCAATTATACAAAAATACAGTACAAACACACATCACCCCAGAGTAAAGTGTACTCTTGCCTATAATAGCAGTAAAAATAATAGCAGTTTTGCTCGCTGTTTAATTCCCCGTAGTGGTCTTAACAGTTGTAAGAGACATGTTAAGATGAGTTCATTTCTTCATTTGCATTTGCTAGCTAACATTATTTGAACTAGTTGGCTATCCATTACTCTGTTTTGAGACCCTCTGTGATGAGGTCAAACATCATGTATATTTAGTTAAAGCTGTAATATAATGCAAAAACAACCCCATAAGTTGAATAATGCTAATCTATATAAATAAAAGAAAGACCCAATTTTTTTCAATTAAATCTTTATGTTTCATACTGGAGGACCTAAAACCAGTCTCAGAAAAAAAAAAATCTGTATGTATGCCTCTCTGTGTATCGGTCCATCCAGATTCTGTCACAGCATCACTCAAAACTGGCAGGACAGAATTTAATGAATCTTTGCCGAACCTTAGGTATTTTCTTGAAGTCAAACCTGCTTCCATTTAAGCAAAATGATTCAGTAGAACTGAAGTTATGAGCAGTTTTGGGCCAGATTATAAATTGCAAATTTTTACAGCGTACTGTGCATGTGTCAAACTGTGGGTGCATCTTAAATTGACCGCTGGACAGAATTTAATGAAACTTTTGCGGTACTGCGAAATCTACAGTACCTGCTATAAATGTGTGCTATAAATGAAATCAAAATAGTCAGTAAAGCAATGTTATGAACAGTTTGTTATGAACATGTGCAGGATTTAATAATCTACTTAAAAATAATATACTAATAAGCTACTTGCTAAATGTAAACAAACACCTGCACCACTAAATTGTACAGTAATTAGAAAATCTAAACTGAATATTTTTACTGGGATTAGTTCATGTCTTCACCACTGAAATAACAGCACTAAAGTGGTAAAAGCAAATTTTAATGCGCTGTCATTTTAAGACAAAACATCTCGGGTTATATTGCTGTAACCCTGTTCCCTGAAAGGCGGGAACGAGATGCTGCGTGAAAACGCTATGGGAACCATTTTGTCGCGTTGCCGGTCGTTGAAGCATGCTGTGAAAACACGCCAAAGTTTTTGGCTATATATAACCTCTACCAGGTGACGTCATCTGATTAGATGTAGGTGGAGGTTATAAAAACAGGTGAGCAGGCAACAACCTCAGATTAATTTGTCTGAACAGCCGTCCCGTCACGTGGTAGTGCGGCATTCGGACGCAGCATCTCGTTCCCGCCTTTCAGATAACAGGGTTACAGCAATGTAACCCGAGACGTTCCCTTTCAAGGCTTCACTCGATGCTGCGTGAAAAGGCTATGGGAACGAGAATACCAACGCCGCCGCACTACAGGTGTCTGGACCCCAAGGTTGTGTAGCGTGTGCGCACAAAGCCAAGAAGGTCTCAGAACTAGCCTGGGCAGTTAACTCGGGGGCAGTGGGCCCGGAGTAGCATGAACATCCAGATTATAAATGTAAGAAATGTGTGCGGGGAGGACCAACTCTTCGCGCCACACAATTACTGCAGGGGATACCTCCTGCTGGTGAGACTGGGACGATCACCCTGGTTGGGTGAGCCCTGCTTCCCAGAGGCGAAGTGAACCCACGCGCCTCATAGGAGAGGGCAATATGCATCTCTCACCCAGTATAGTGGCGCTCTGACTTACGCCACTAGCTGATGCGGTGGACGTGAATCTGAAGAGCACATACTGGACAGTAAGTGAAGTTTCTCCTGCTCCGAAGCTGTAAAAGGCGGAGGACAGAAGGCTTCAACAATGCAGCTAAGAACATCCTGAGGGTACTAGGGCACAAGCCCAAGGACAAGCCTTTCCTGCAGAAGCTCCAGCACTGAAAGTGTTGAAAATTGAATTGAATTGAATTGAAACATTTCAACAGTGGACTGGGTCTACCTGCTTGGCACACACTTGTTGCAGGGGAATACCTCTTGCTAATCCAATAGCTGAGGCGATCCCCTGGTTGAATGAGCCCTGATTCCTAGAGGCGAAGTGAGCCTACGCGCCTCATAGGAGAGGTTAATAGCATCTCTCATCCAAAGCATGTAGAAGCTGCTCTGACCTACGCCACTAGCTGATGCGGTGGACGTAGATCTAAAGAGCACAAGCTGGACACAGCACTGGACACTCCGAAGCTGTAAGCGCGGAGGACAGAAGGCTTCAAAAGCAATATTCAATTCAATTCAATTCAGTTTTATTTGTATAGCGCTTTTAACAATTGACATTGTCTCAAAACAGCTTTACACAATCAAAAGAATTATTTAAGTTTGTATGGAATGTGAATGTGTATGAATCAAAATGTTCAGATATTCCCTGGTGAGCAAGCCCGAGGGCGACAGTGGCAAGGAAAAACTCCCTGAGATGGTAATAGGAAGAAACCTTGAGAGGAACCAGACTCGACAGGGAACCCATCCTCATCTGGGTGAAACAGATAGCAGGAAATGATCTGCATTTATACAGTGTTAGGTTCAGCTATAATAGTTGATGTTAATTGATGTTATAATAGTTGATGTAAAATGGAGTCCAGTAGTTATTCGAGACTCAGATAGACTTGTAGAGGGTTCCAGTCCTGAACTATCGAATTGTCAAGTCCTCAGAGAAACAGCTGACAACACGAGTTGAGGCCAGAACCATCTTCTAAGTAGATAGAATCATCCCCAGACACCAGGCGCATCCTAAAGAGACACACGGGGCATCCATGTGATGAGACCTCCAACCAGAAACTGGGCACCAGGATGGATCAGACAGGTCCGGAGGGCAGAGGGAGTCTGGATCACTGGCAGCTCAGGAACCACATGTGTAGCTCGACAGAGAGAGAGAGAGAAAGAGTGAAAGGGGGAGACAGGGGAGAGAGGAAAGAGAAAGAGGGGGAGGAAGAGAAGAGGAGGAGAGATTGCAATTACAGTAGGTATGGTCACTGTCACAATGTCTAATGTGAATGTATATTTACTGTAGAGTGCAAGCAGGGACTCCGGCAGGACTAACTATGACAGCATAACTAAAAGGGAGAGCCAGAAGGAAACACAAACATGAGGGCTCCCTGAGATGTAAGGCAAACAATCACCTCACCGTCAACAAACCTCAGTGATCAAATGAGACTGAGGAAGACAGCATCTAAACATACCAGTTCACCATAATACTCTACGTCCATGAGTCCCCCAGATCTGCTCCTTTAAGTTATGGCAAATCTATTTATAAAAATGCTTGGCTAAATAAATAGGTTTTGAGCCTAGACTTAAACACTGAGACTGTGTCTGAGTCCCGAACACTATTTGGAAGACTATTCCATAATTTTGGGGCTTTGTAAGAAAAAGCTCTGCCCCCAGCTGTAGTTTTCATAATACGCGGTACTGATAAGCAGCCTGCATCCTTTGACCGAAGTAGGCGTGGCGGATCGTAAGACACTAGCAGTTCGCTCAGATACTGCGGGGCGAGACCATTTAATGCCTTATATGTTAAGAGTAGTATTTTAAAATCAATGCGAAATTTCACAGGGAGTCAATGCAGTGAAGATAGGATAGGGGTGATGTGCTCATATCTTCTGGTTCTAGTGAGGACTCTCGCTGCTGCATTCTGGACTAGCTGAAGCTTGTTTATGCACCTAACTGAACAACCAGACAGTAAGGCATTACAATAGTCGAACCTAGAAGTGATAAAAGCATGAACTAGTTTTTCTGCATCGTTTACCGACAATATATTTCTTATTTTGGCGATATTTCTGAGGTGAAAGAATGCTATCCTGGTGATATTATCTACATGAGCTTCAAATGAAAGGCGGGAATCTATAATCACGCCGAGGTCTTTTACTGTTGCACTTGACGGAACAGAAAGGCCATCTAAAGTTACGGTGTGATCTAAGATTTTACTTCTAGCTGTATGCGGTCCTATGACTAGAACTTCTGTCTTATCCGGATTAAGCAGAAGGAAGTTAATTAGCATCCAATTTCTTATGTCCTGCACACATTGCTCAACTTTAGTAAGATGGTTTTTCTCATCAGGTTTTGTTGAGACGTATAGCTGTGTGTCGTCAGCATAACAATGAAAACTAATACCATGCTTACGGATTATGTTGCCCAGAGGAAGCATGTAAAGGGAAAAAAGCAGTGGGCCTAAAACTGAACCCTGCGGAACGCCAAACTCCACTAGAGAACATGCAGAATAATCACCATTTAAGTCTACCTACTGATAACGATCAGTCAAATAGGATCTGAGCCAGGAGAGGGCTGTACCCTTAATTCCTACTACATTTTCTAATCTGTGAAGAAGAATAGCATGATCAATAGTGTCAAAAGCTGCACTGAGGTCGAGTAATACAAGCATAGTTACACAACCCTGATCAGAGGCCAATAGGAGGTCATTTACTACTTTAACGAGTGCTGTTTCTGTGCTGTGATGAGGCATAAATCCTGACTGATACAGATCATGTATGCCATTTCTATGTAGATATGAGCATAGCTGCTCCGCTACTATCTTTTCCAGAATCTTAGAGATAAAGGGGAGGTTTGATATTGGCCTGTAATTGGACAGCTGACAGGGGTCGAGGTCAGGTTTCTTAATTATTGGTTTAATAACTGCTACTTTAAAAGATTTTGGAACTTAACCAATGCTGAGTGAGGAATTAATTATTCTCAACAGCGGTTCTGTTATTACTGGTACTATCTGTTTAAGAAAATGTGTCGGTATAGGATCTAATATACAGGTTGATGAATTTGCAGAAGAGATGAGTGAAATTAGTTCATTCTCTTCAAGAGGAGTAAAGTATTCTAGGTTTGAATCTGACATGGTTAGGTTAACATCTGTATCAATTACATTGTTTGGTTTCAAAGCCTCAATTTTATGCCTGATATTTACAATTTTATTATTAAAAAAGTTCATGAAGTCCTCACTATTGCATGATGTTGTTGTGGAGATTTCTGTAGTGGTCTTATTTCTGGTTAATTTGGCTACGGTATTAAATAAAAATCTAGGATTATTTTTATTTTCTTCTATAAGAGTGGAGAGATACGTTGATCTAGCTACACTAAGAGCTTTCCTATAGTTCAGGATGCTCTCTTTCCATGCTATTTGAAATACCAACAATTTAGTTTGACGCCATTTACGCTCTAATTTCTGAGCAGTCTGTTTTAAAGTGCGCGTGTGATCGTTATACCAGGGAGCGAGTTTCTTATCTCTAATAATTTTTCTTTTAGCTGGAGCTACATTATCTAAGGTACAACGAAGTGTCGACTCTAAATATTCAGTCGCCTGATCGAGTTCTGTGGGGTCAGACGGTGGCCTAATCGAAGTTGGTAACGCTGGGAGATTACTGATAAAACTCTGTGTGGTAGTTGATGTGAATGTACGTTTAATACGGTAGCGCGGTGCTGTGCGTACATTATCACTGTGACACACTTGATTGGAGACAAGATAGTGATCTGAGATAATTTCAGACAGTGGAATTGTGAATACATTTCTTATAATTAATCCGAAGAATATTACTAAATCTAAAGTGTGACCTGCTTTATGAGTGGGTCCTACTACACACTGATTTACGCCTACGGAGTCCAGTATGGATATAAATGCTGTTCTCAGAGGGTCTTCTGGATTCTCAAAATGAATGTTAAAATCTCCAGCAATTAACACTTTGTCTACAGAAACGACCAGGTCTGAGATGAAATCCGCAAATTCACTAAGAAATTCAGAATACGGCCCTGGAGGTCTGTAAATTATAATTAGTGGAATCGACTGAGCTGATTTAATATACTTAAATAGACTTATGTTACTACGTATAGAGAATTTCAAATGAGTTAAATTTGTGTCCGTGTCTTTGTACGATAGACAGATTATCATTATGAATAACTGCGATGCCTCCTCCTCTACCAGTTAACCGAGGCTGGTGTATGTAGCTGTATCCAGGAGGACTAGCTTCATTTAGAGCTACATACTCATCCTGTTTAACCCATGTTTCAGTTAAACAGAGTATATCAAACGCCTGATCTGTGATAATTTCATTAACAATAACTGCTTTTGATGCGAGAGATCTAATATTTAACAATCCTATCTTCAGATCAGAGGTGCCGGCTGCGCATTCAGTATGATCTGAGTTTGTGGTCTTTATGTTAATTAAATTATTGAAACAGACTTTCTGAGTCTTTCTACATTTTTGCTTAGATCGGGGAACAGACACAGTCTCAATAAGGTGAACCCTGAGTGACGACTCTATGCAGCTAGCAGACGGTTGGTTTAGCCTGTCTGTCTGCTCCCTGGCCTGGGCTCTGGATTGTCACCGATTAACTAGACCTCTACTGAGACTATGAGCTATACTACAGGAAATGAGAGCAGCACCTTCCCGAGTGGGATGGACACCGTCCCGCCCTAACAGGCCAGCTTTGCCCTCAAAGGTCTTCCAATTATCTATGTAGCCCACATTATTTTTGGAGCACCAAAATAATGTGGAGCAATAGGGTGCCTGTTGGGTTTATAGAGCTTTCGGAAGATAGTTGAGAGAGGATGCAGTTACGTACATCCTGAGAGTACTAGGGCACAGACCCGAGGATGGAAACTCCAGCACTGAAACATTTCGACAGTGGACTGGGTCTACCTGCTTGGCACACACTTGTTGCAGGGGAATACCTCTTGCTAATCCAATAGCTGAGGCGATCCCCTGGTTGAATGAGCCCTGATTCCTAGAGGCGAAGTGAGCCCACGCGCCTCATAGGAGAGGTCAATAGCATCTCTCATCCAAAGCATGTAGAAGCTGCTCTGACCTACGCCACTAGCTGATGCGGTGGACGTAGATCTAAAGAGCACAAGCTGGACACAGCAAGTGAAGTCTCTCCTGCTCCGAAGCTGTAAGCGCGGAGGACAGAAGGCTTCAAAAGCAATAGGGTGCCTGTTGGGTTTATAGAGCTTTCGGAAGATAGTTGAGAGAGGATGCAGTTACGTATGTCCTGAGAGTACTAGGGCACAGACCCGAGGATGGAAACTCCAGCACTGAAACATTTCGGCAGTGGACTGGGTCTACCTGCTTAGCACACACTTGCTGCAGTGGAATACCTCTTGCTAGTGCAATAAATGAGGCAATCCCCCTCGTTGAGTGGGCCCTGCTTCCTAGAGGCGAAGTGAGCCCACGCGCCTCATAGGAGAGGGCAATAGCATCTCTCACCCAGTGTCACCCTTTAAAAACATTCCATTTGAGGGCATAAGCTCTTGAAGAGGGATACTAGATCCAGAGTCAGGGAGTAGCAAATGGGACATTTGCTGATCTTGCGAGGCAAAGCGTTCCACCTCTGCTGCATGAGCTCTCTCCCAGATTGACTGACTACTTCGGGGTGGGGTTTCCATACCCCGTGTGTCAGAGATTGACTGGACAGTTACAACTGCTCTCACATTCATATGCCCTGGAATGTAAATCGCGCTGAGGGACAGGAACCTGGTGCGCTAGCTATTCAGCGGCATGAGCACAGTCCGCCCTGGCGATTAATATATGAGACTTGCCATAGTGTTGTCCACCCGCAATGGGACATGGCACTCTCAACTGCTGGAGGAAGTGCTTTAGGGCGAGAAATAGAGCCATCATTTCGAGGCAATTGATGTGCCGTGCGAGAAGAAGGCCTCTCCAGCACCCTTGGGCTGGAACGGTCACCTAAGACCGCACCCCCGCCCGTGAGGGAAGAGTCTGTCGTTAGCATCTGCGACGACAAGACGAACTTAGAGTAGGACCCAGAATCAGAAACCGTTCCTCTGGGAACCAAGGAATACTGATTGTAGTAGTCTGACTCACTGTCTGGTAGGGAAACATGTTCCATGGCCCCATTCCCCAGCTACTTCTGTCAGGAGATTTGCACTTTCCGGTTTCATGGAAGTGGAGATCACGCCATTTTGAAACGCGGAAGGTGATGTGAACTGAGTCCTGTAGTTCCTCTACAGTGCTTAGTACCCAAGGAGACTTGGTTAAAAGGGGGGGGGGTGTTAGATGTTCGGCATCCTGAAAGAGCCCACCAGTGCTCAAGTCTCTCAGCAGGTAGCGTGGTGGGCCTGCAAAACCGCCATGGTGTGCAAAGGAGCACCAACCTGACCTGCTGCCTGAAAAGCTGCCTAACACACTCGGAGGACACCGCTATACGCTTTTTCCACTTGGGTGAGCTCACAGACGACACTGGGCCCGGTTTCTCAAAAGCTTCTTATCGCTAAGTACTGTAGTTCTTAAGTTGTACCTTAACCTCTCTCTTAACATTATGGCGCATTTCCCGAAACGTTCTTACGCTAAGTATCTCTTAGGTAAGTCACATGTTCGTAAGGTTGGTCTGAACCAACCTTAACTCATTCTTAGCGTAGTTTCAGCTCAAGACGCTAGTCGCCGCTACTGAGCAGCAGTCTTTAAAAACCAGCGGTGTATGGAAGCACATTATGGCACGTTATCTAAGTCGTATTAATGATGGAATATACTGTAGGCCTGTTTAAGAATTTTATTTGATTTGATATTAGAGTGACTTTTAATTAGCATATTTCATAATGTGACTAATGCATTAAAATTGGTAATAACTTTTAATATTAAACAGCTGTCAAACTATTTGGCAGCGATACAGCGTGGTGTTGTGTTAAACTGAAGACGGCGCGGTCCGTGGAGCCGTGTGGGTCATGTACATTTTTCTTTTAGACAAAACTTCAGCCCTTTTCATATTTTCCCCGTGGTCGTTATTTAAAAAAAAGAAAAAGGTTTTGCCTTCCAAGACAACAGATTATGGAGCTTCTTGACCTGCTCAGACCTGCGCTTGCCAGGCCAACACGTCGTACTTACACTCTACATCCCGATGTCCAGCTGCTCTCTGCTTTTAAAATATCTTTCATTGATCATTAGCCATTATCGATAACTTTATGGACTTTTCTTTAGACACGTTTTATTTTCATGAAATTTGATTTAGTTAAATAAGAAAATAACCTTGGGAGTTTCAAACTCCGCATCCATAAATTTTTCTGTGTGATTGTAATGCTTAATACCCCTATTCACTTATGCGGTTTGACTCGCTATGAGATGCGGTGTTATACCCCTATCTCACCTGCGCGGGCTCGCGCTGTGGCCGTTAGTAGGGTTTATCGTGATTCACCCCGAGTTTTTGCGCTGTGATTCCGTTTCTTTCCGCATGAAAAATTAAACGTTTAATTTTTTTGTTGGTCCTCGCGGAAGCTTGCAGATCTTGAAGAACTTCACGGAATGTTAAGGGAACGTCGCGGGCAAACGCGGCAGCTCATGGAGATGAGTCAGGCCACACAGGTGAGAGAGGGGTATTAGGCACCGTGATCCACCTCGAGTGACCGCCCAACGGTCCGCAAAGATCTGCAAGGTCCGCGAGCTTCCGCATGTTAAACATTTGTATTTTTTTTTGCGTGGTAAAATGGAAACGTAACCATGGCACCAAAACTCGCGCTGAATAGTGATGAACCGCAATTATGGCCCCTGCGCGAAACCGCGTAGGTGAGATAGGGGTATTAAACCTTCACTCTGTTATATCATCGTATTTATTCCATAAGTGCCCTATACAACCCCAACAACTGAAATGCTTCACATGCTGGTGAAGAGTGTTATGTAAGATATATCTTAAGAGTCTTCTTAGCACGTGAATAGTGTGTGTTATCGAGAAACCGGGCCCTGGTTGGCTGGTGGGAGCACGAAGTACCTCTCATCCTGCCCCTCTGAGAGAGCTCGGCCAAACAGTCCTCTCTAGACCTCCGGCTGCGAGAGGTTACAGCATCACCCGGGAATCGAACCAGCGATCTCCGGATGATAGGGCGAGCACTTTACCACTGCACCACTCGGAGGCCTCTCTCTTCAGTATTGAGGGCTATACACACCTACTTCGGCCCACAGTTTGCATAAAATCCCAGTTAAATGTCCCAGTGGTGTTACCGTCCATTATCCCCACTCGTGGAATGACCCTCAACCAATCAGATCAGTCGGAACTAAGGGTTGTATATAATATGATACGATATGATATAATATAAAAATATAGCCATTTTTCATGTTACATTATCTGCATATACCCAAAGTATTTTGTAAATTGAAATCACTGGACAAAGTATTATACAATAAAATATAATAAGGTTAACATAATGATGCACCCTATGCTTTTATTTCTTTTATAATCCACCAAATTTTTGGGAAGGCCTGCTCAGGTACTTCACAGTTCCTTTTAGCAGAAAACAGACTGACCTCTTTTTCAGCCTAAAACTGCAAAGTTGGATTGGAATAAAAGGAATGAACTCTAAAACAATACAGTGTTGGTGCATTCCCATTACTGACTTATTGACTCATACAGCAAAATGTATACTTTGCAAACACAACATAATTAACTATATTGTGAAGATAGTAGCCAAACTCATTCATACAGTATGTTAACTAACATGAAGTCATCTGCTGTGGTGAGAGCAGCAAGTTCTACCTTAACCCAAGGGTGCAGATCACTCTCTATTTGTATCTGTGTTCAAGTGTGGAAATACAAGTTCAACACATCAGGCTAACAGAGAGGCTGATATTGATGCTCTGTGGAGATCATAAGAAATCACTGCTCTTTTATTCTGAGCATTTGACAAACACAAAGCTGGAAAAACTGAAGCGATTGTGCTGCCTGCTGTTCTCTGCCATGTTAGCAAAGAAAATATTGATTAGCCTGACTGACAAAAAAAAAAACAGCTACTCAACATCAATAACCAAAGAAAACCATGATCAAGCTCTGGGACAAAGATTTTTTTTTAAGGTTGTCCTTGAACTTGCTACTCCTGCTACTCCTCACTCTCTGAAGTCCCTAGTCATTATAAAGTTACAAAGTTTGTCTAATTGGCTTTGTTGTATTGTCCCATTATTTTTCTTAGGAAATTAGTTTTTGTGAAATATATCATCAACCCCCCACCCCCAAAACACACACACACACACACACACACACACACACACACACACACACACACACACACACACACACACACACACACACACACACAAACATTCATACACATGCACACATCAAACACACAAATGCAATGCATATAATAATGTAAAGATGAAACATACAGTATTTTAAAAGCTTTGATCTTTTTTCTGCTTTGTGATGATTGACACCACCCATAATAATAATAATAATAATAATAATAATAATAATAAGAAGAAGAAGAAGAAGAAGAAGAAGAATAACAACAACATCAACAATAATAATAATAATAATAATAATAATAATAATAATAATAATAATGTATTTTTATATTTTTAAAGAGTGTACTGAGCTTGGTAGTAGTATTTAGTTCATTGCTGCACAATGTGGAGTTTTGCTGAATAGTTCAGTTTTTATTCAGATTTTTTTCTCTCTGATTCTGCTTTTTTTCCCCTGCTCTTGGGTTGTGGATTTTGCATGGATCAATCTGCGTGCGTTATTTATCGCTGTGTTTTTACCCTTTGCCTGTTTTTCAGATTTGGGGCTCGCACTGTTGCTCTGTTTAATAAACTTTCTTTCTACACTTCTACGCTCCAAGTCACGACGTTACTACTGATATAAATAAGCCTTAATTAAAACCGTCATTCTGAAGTTTTACACTCATAGTTACAACTTCATTCCATTTCAGATCCAATGTGCTGGAGCCAAAACTGCGTCTCGGTTCTAGCTCCTGTTTACATGATTTTCTGAGGAAATTATAACCACATCTGTATTTACAAGACAAATAAATTCATACATAATGAGCACATTAGACATGACAGAATTATTCGTATAATCTGCTGGAGTTTGGCCTCTCACACGAAGAAAAGTATAATGAGTCCACTTTTTGTAAAAATGTTATGAGTTTATTTATTTATTATTTGTTTATTATTCTAGAGAGAAAAACAAAGAGAGAGTATCAGAAAATCCATGTGCTGTCAGGCATGGACTGTTTTTGGAATTGTTTATGGACTACATGTACTGTGTGTTAATCTACAAGAATTCTGAAATAAACCAGGATAAAAGCATTTCCCACTTAACATACTTTATGAATAAAACATTTTATGTGTACATGAAGATCAGTTCAAAACCCTTTATTTGCTTTATACAGTACACTAAAATGTAGGAATTAACCTTGAAGGTTAATAAATGCTCAGGTGAATTGATTACAAATACATTTATTTGCATTAAATGACTTTACACACACTCATTCACTTACATTCCTTTTTAAATATAGGTCAAACAAAAGTTAAGCAACTATCAGCTTTTATCTTACTGCATAAGTGAATTGTAGATTGTAATTGGTCAGAAGGTTTTGATTAATTCTTCAAACAGTAGAACAGCTCAAACTCACAGCTTTATATTAAGGGGTTAATTTGATACATTATTGTTTCTGTAGTAATAGATTATTCAGGGACTTATCCAGTTGATGTTCCACATGAGAACAAATAAAAAATACAAATATTTTTTGTAAGGAAACATTATAGGCATTATTATATGTTTATTTAAGATTCTATTTCCAAATTATACAGTCTACAGATATTTCATCTGACCAGGAAGATTGTATAGCAACAAAAACAGGATATTTTCCGTTTAAGGATTTAGTGATAAGAAAAAAATAAGCACCTTTACTGATGAATGGAGAGCAAGCAATGTACTGAACCAGCAGGACCCGGTTTCTCGATAATGCACACTATTCGCGCGCTAAGAAGACTCTTAAGATATATCTTACGTTAAGTGATAACTTTTCTAAGTGTATTTCTCGAACTGTCTCTTAGGAGTCTTCTTAAGTCGCTGCCTCTTACGTCCGACGTTACAAGGCGCTGTCTACAGTGAAGGTCCTGAATTAGCTGACATCGGTTGCTCAGGAATCGATTTTTCACTCCTTTTGCGTGACAGTGTTAAGAAAGACGGCACTTTCTATGCAAATTAAACATTGCACTAAATTCTTTTAATAGTGTTTATTTCGACATGGGTTAACTTATCAATAACATGCCATAATAGACAAATATATAAAGTAAATCACCAAACTGTCGCTAATATTTTCATGTAACCTGTTGCGGTGAAACGAACCGGGTATACAATCATAGTTGATTGACAAACAGCTGACAACACTCTTCACCAGCATGTGAAGCATTTCAGTTGTTGGGGTTGTATAGGGCACTTATGGAATGAATACGATGAGATGACAGAGTGAAGGTTTGCTACCCTATCTCACCTACACGGTTTCGCGCGGGGGCCGTAATTGGGGTTCATCACGATTCAACGCGAGTTTTGGTGCCATGGTTACGTTTCCATTTTACCACGCAAAAAAAATTTAAATGTTTAACATGCGGAAGCTCGCGGACCTTGCAGATCTTTGCGGACCATTGGGCGGTCACTCGAGACGGATCACGGTGCCTAATATCCCTCTCTCACCTGTGTGGCCTGTCTCATCTCCGTGAGCTGCCGCATTTGCGCGCGACGTTCCTTTAACGTTCCGCGAAGTTCTCCAAGGTCTGCAAGCTTCCGCGAGGACCAGCAAAAAAATTAAACATAAAATTTTTCTTGCGGAAAGAAACGGAATCACAGCGCAAAAACTCGGGGTGAATCACGATGAACCCTACTTACGGCCACAGCGCGAGCCCGCGCAGGTGAGATAGGGGTATAACACCGCATCTCATAGCGAGTCAAACCGCATAAGTGAATGCTGTAGGGGTATTAAGCATTACAATCACCCAGAAAAATTTATGGATGCGGGGTTTGAAACTCCCAAGGTTATTTTCTCATTTAACTAAATCAAATTCCATAAAAATAAAACATGTCAAAAGAAAAGCCCAGAAAGTTATGGATAATGGCTAATGATCAATGAAACATATTTTAAACAAAAAGCAGCGAGCAGCTGGACATCGGGACGGGGAGCGTAAGTACGATGCGTTGGTCTGGCACGCGCAGGTCTGAGCAGGTCAAGAAGCTCCATAATCTGTTGCCTTGGAAAGCAAAACTTTTATTTTATTTTTTTAATAACGACCACAGGGAAAATATGAAAAGGGCTGAAGCTTTGTCTAAAGGAAAAATTTACATGACCAACACGGCTCCACGGACCGTGCCGTCTTCAGTTTAACACAACACCACGCTGTATCGCTGCCAAATTGTTCGCCACCTGTTTAATATTAATAGTGATTGCCAATTTTAATGCATTAGTCACATTATGAAATAGGCTAATTAAAATGACTTTTGAGCTGAACGCAAACCTGTGCAGGTGATGCAACTTTCTAGTCCACTATATTGTAGCGTTTTTCGACGCTAGCAGGGATTTTGGAGTACGAGTGAGCTTACTTGCTCCCCAATGCAAATAGCTGGGGAGTAGTTTATTACTCTCAGCACAAGCACACATACACAGGTCAAGCACGCACACATACACAGGTCAAGCACACACACATAAACACGCGCAACTTGGCCGAAGCCACTAACCCAAACACCCCTCTCTCTCATGGTAGAGACAGAGAAAGCCCCCGCAAAGCATGACGGTCGTCAGCCGCCGGCCCGCCCACGCCACAATATGCATGAGCATTTCGATGAATACAGGAAGTAAAAAGATAACGAATAGAAGAAAATTTTTAAAAACAAAGCTAAAAGTCACCTCTATTAGTTCTGATATCAAATAAAATAACATTACATCTACAGTATATTCCATCATTAATACGGCTTTGATAACGTGCCATAATGTGTTTGCACACACCGCTGATTTATAAAGACTGCTGCTCAGTAGCGGCAACTAGCGTCTTGAGCTGAAACTACGTTAAGAATGAGTTAAGGTTGGTCCAGACCAACCTTACGAACGTGTGACTTACCTAAGAGATACGTAGCGTAAGAACGTTTCGGGAAATGCACCATAACATTAAGAGAGAGGTTAAGGTACAACTTAAGAACTACTTAGCGATAAGAAGCTTTCGAGAAACCGGGCCCAGATGCTTTTTCTAATTATATTGTATCATTATAGAAGCACCTTATATAACATTATAGTGTTAATTCAAGGTATATCTGTAACTATATCTGTAAAGTTTCCTCCATCAACAGAGGTGTTTATACATTGTGGTTTCATTGTGGTTTTTGTCTGAGAGAGAGAGAGAGAGAGAGAGAGAGTAAGGTAAGGACTGTTTATAGGTTCTGTTCTGTATAAAGAACAGGAACTAACAAAACATTTTAAAGTAATGACGGCTGTAATAAAAATCAAACATTTAATTCTCATTATGGTCTCTGCAGATAGAGACACAGAAGAAGTTGATGTTTATTTAAGATTCTATTTCAGAATTATACAGTCTACAGATATTTCATCTGACCAGTAAGATTGCAGATCTTTGCGGACCGAAAAAAAATAACAGGATTTTTTTTCTTTTTCTTTTAAGGATTTAGTGCTGTACTAAGAAGAAGATAAGCACCTTTACTGATAAATGGAGAGAAAGCAATGTACTGAATCAGATCCTTTTTCTGACTTGTTTGACATTTGGAACACAAAAGAAACCTCAGCGGAGGTCATTTAACACCACCAGTACAGAACCACCGGAATAATGAATATTTTATATATATATATATATATATATATATATATATATATATATATATATATATATATATAGCCCTTGTGTCTGAGAAAGCTGATAGCTTCTGTGAATCTTGACAGACCCCCCCCCACACACACACACAGTCTGTTCTTCTTAAATCTAGTGTTTAACTTGCTTAAAGACTTTCATACAAATGAATACAAATATAGAGTTTAGATAAGTACACAAAGTTTTGTTTTTTGTAAGATTTGTACACTAATGTCTGTTAGCTAAACAGATACATGTGATGAGAAAGCTCAGCAGCTTTTCAGCTCAGTTTAGCTAATCTAATGTTATCTACAATAGCTTCAACAGACATATCTAGAATCAAGATCAGTAGTCGTGGGGTTAAATGCACTTTAAATATAAATATTTAAACAATCTATATATTAACATTCAGTTTGCTGCTTTAACATTCAGTATGAAATACTTATATCAAATTTTAAGTACATATAAGTAACTTAAAAGTATATGTATAAGTATACTGGGACAGTCCAATATATATTTTTTTCTCTTTCATACAGTACCAAAGTGTTGTAGAATTGTGGACAAAAAGAACTTTGACTAACCTTCGATAAGAGCAGCCCTAGTGCATCTGTAAATCACAGCTATACAGTATATTAAAGATGCTTGTATTAATCTGTTATCATTTCTGAAATTAATAGTTCTGGGGTGGTAACAGTAACTCTAATTCATCTCACCAGCCTGTACAGCCTGTATTTACTTTCCTATGTCACACAAATCATTCCTTATTTAATGGGTTGAGTATTCAAAACCCTCATAAACAAGTTTTCAGTGAAAACCAACACTTTAGATAATTTTATACTGGTACTTATGATGAAAAACTAACAACCAGAGCTTATTAGTGAAGCAGGTGTACATGAGGAGGAAGCAGAGAGAAATCTGAGAAAGCTCCTTATCCCTGGCAATTCATGTTAAATCTCAACAGATTGCCACTAATCCCCTCACAGGTCTGGGGAAGACACACGCACACACATACACACACACACACACCTGTCTTCAAACAGTAACCTTTACCAATTAACCCCCGTTAGTGTGTTGAATTTCACGGGTAAAAGCTCGCCTCATGTTTGTCGCAGTAATCTGAAATCAGAGAGCAGCTTTAATCCTCACATAATCACTGAGCAGAAAAGAACACTGTATACACAAGGGTGCTAAAGTTTAAGGACACTACAGTGGAGTGTTTTAAGTTCGTTAGGTACAAAATACTAACACTAACTGTCAGACAAATTAATTAAATTATAACCTCTGTGGTGCTCTACACTAATTGAATATTTATTGATTTGTTCAGACTGCCCAGAAGCTCTGAAATGCAAATTTGAAAAAAAAAGGTGTCATGTGCCATGTAATGATTTATACTCAATATATCATTACAGTATGTTAAAATAGTAAATGGTTGTTAACACTTGCTACAGTATAATCTTTATTTAGTCTTATATCTCAGTAACTCATGTAACTAATTAGACAAAAAAGAGTCTTTCAAGGAAGACATGTGTTGCCTGCCAATTTTTTAATGACATTTTAATGCAGTACATGGAAAAAGTGAGGTTACAAAATATTTTTTTTAAGAAATAAATATTCCTTAGCCAAGTCACAGGTCAAGGAGAGTCACAAAAATTATTTACTTTGATGATGTCATTTATTACTTTATCAATGTTTCTGTTATATTTGGAAATGGTTATCGTGGAATTTAGATGCTGTATACTTTACAAATGTTTATCTTGGTGTCATTCTGTCTGCCTAAAAGTCTTTTCTCAGGAAACAAAAATATTGGAAAATTAATTGCTTCCCAATAGCGGTTCTGTGAAGATTTGGGTAAATTGCCATAAATGGTTTCATAGAAGATATGAATGACAGATTTGATTCTCCACATTTAAAAAATGTTTGCTGTTGCTGTTTTTTTTTTTTCAGAAAAAAAACCTAATTTATTAGAAAATTAAATAGCTGGTTGCACACCTATGCTTCATATTAAAGATTCTGTGAAAGTTATTTACCATGAATGGTTTCAGAGGAGTTGTGGAAGAAAGTGTGATGATGACAGATGATGGCGCCAGTAGCACTGACGATGTGAGACGATGGATAGTGATCCCAATGCACTGCAGACAGGTATATAGTAGGGTATAGAGAGGAATAAATTTTTGTAGCTTTGTAGCCTGAAATTAAGACATTTTTTGTTTTATCCAGCTGTATTTACTCAGTAGGACCATAGATAAAGGAAGATATAACACAAATATGCCCCAAAAAATAGGGAATAAAACAGAATCACCGATTCGGAAAAAGGATCGCCCCTCATCAAAATGATCTATAAACTCTATTATAAGCTAATCAACTTCTCAGTGGCACACAAAGCTTTGTACATATAGAATTTGCAATATTTGCCTACTCTTCCTGAGCTGCTTGACCATGGACGGCAGTTTTCAAGCAATTTGACAGAGTTTCAATTGGGTTTAAGTCTGGGCTCTGAGTAGGCCACGCAAGGATCTTTTTCAGTATCTCTATCTTTTTCTTATATTTTCCTCAGTTTTGTTGTGTGCTTTGGGTTGTTGTCATGCTTAAAGGTACAGTAAACCTTCCTCTCAATGACAACTTTCCGGCAAACTTTTACAGTATTTTTCCCCCATCCATTTTCCTTCTTTCCTGACAAGTGCTCCGGTCCCTGCTGCAGAGAAACACCCCATAACAGGGTATTACCACCTTTACTGTAGGAATGGTGTTATTTACATTTTAGATTTAGATGAGCTGTATTGGATTTCCGCCATACATTTGGTGTTTACTAAATAATGTTAGTGTCATCTGACCATAAAATCTTTTCCAAGTATATAATAAACCAAATTATTTTTTTCTTAAAATAACATTAGAGAAAATATTATCATACTGTAGTAGTATTATGTCATACTATCGTGGTGTAATGAGATATTAAGTCATGATTTAGTTAATTAGTTGAAATAATTGCATGCTATCTTGACGAAACATGATCTCTCTCTCGCTCTCTCTCTCTCACTCTCTGTCTCTCTCATGCCATATCTTAATCAGGGTTGGACGACACAACAACTGCAACCCTCCATCTTCCTCTATACCCTGCAGCATATTTCCTGCAGCCTCCGGCTCATATCCAAATGTTGACTCACCAACAGATTCCTTGGTCTACCTCTAGCTCTTCTTCCTTCTACATAGCCCTCATGCAATCTTCTGTGGATATGTCCAAAGGTCTCAGTTTGATTAAACTCAAGATTTCTCTCTTCTCCTTTATGTCATATAGAATCTGCTCAGTTGTCATTCTGGCAGTTCATAAAATCCACAATATTCTTTTGTAAGTCTGCAATTTAAAAGCTGCAATCTGTGTGCTCAGATGTCAGGGTCTAGTGACATATTATGTTGAATTAATGCCATACTAAAATTAACACAATATAATGATGTGCCAGAAGTAACCAGATATTATGTACATAGTAAATATTACTCATATTATGTACTCTTACAATAAATAAACTCCAATGTTAAGATTAATTGATTCAATAATTTATTCATTAATTTATTCTCTATACTGCTTATCCTGAGTACAGTCACAGTGTGCCATTGCCTATCCAAGGGCACAAGCCTTGGTACCAGGATGGGGGACACGGGGATGGAGTGTCAACCCATCGCAGAAGCACACACATGCTCAAACACTCAGTCAAACACTGAACAAAATGTATTGAAACAATGTAGAAACACCAGATTGAATGGGGAAATCATGCAAATTCCACTCACATACGGCAGACCAGAGGTGAGATTCAAACCCCCAACCACATAAAAATGTCAACTAGTTGATAATTAATATTAAGTTGAAATAAAATTTAACTAAACTTTATCTATCTCATGGCTACCCCAGTGAAAAAAAACCCACTACACTTTAGTGTATTACAAATATATTGAAATACTCGATAGTACATTGCAAATATACTGTACTAACAAAAAGTTGTACCATCAGTTAATATATAAAAAGTATACTAACATCATGCTTTTACCAAATTTTGGAATTAAACTTTAAATATACTTCAAAATACACTTTCCAAAAATATATTATTGGAAAATATACTTTAAGTGAAATGTTGGTCTAATTCCAAACTATACTATTTAAATTGGTTTTTCAATGTATTTTTAGTATATAAAAAAAAATGCTTAATTAAATAATAAGAGAATTAAATTATAAATATACGGTGGTCTCAGTATATTATAAGTTAAATTTAAATGTACTTATTCATATGTACTTATATTTAGTGCACTACTCTCTCTCAAACTCGGTTTTGTGCGTTGAAAATCGTTTTTGTGCTTTCAAGATCATTTATGTTTGCACTCTCTCATTCTTCTGTCCACTCACTGTCTTAAAGCGACACTTGCACAAACTGCAGCAGCATTATACTGTAGCTCTGCAACTATTCCAGCCAACCAGAGAATAGATCCGGCGTGACACCAACCAATCAGAGGAGACGGGTAGATTCGGTATGTCCGAATTCTCTGATTGGCTCCCCAGTCCTCCGCTTCTAGTTTGAATTAACGGCTGGAGGCTGCATCATTGTGTGCATTAGTTTGTATCATTATTATTTTATTTTCATCGGCATAAGGTACATTTTATGGTTTATCTTAGATCATTTGTAATTAAGTACATATTTTAAGCTATAGAATGTATTGTCTTATGTGTTGTTGCTAAATCTTATGTACTTTGCTTGTGGTATAATGCTCCATAGCTCTCGGCCTGTTTTCAGTCTTTGTGTAACAGTTAGAATCAACACACCAGGTTTAAACTAATACTGTACCTGTAGATTATACAGTAATACTAACGTCTGCCTGTGTTCAGACAACAGTTAAAATTTTAGTTTGTGTGTTTGTGAACACGTTTTGTTGAACACAAATAAACTATAGAAGTGCTTTTTTGTAACCTTGTGCAAATTAAATCTGTTGAACTCATGAATAAAATCTGCCTCATAATTACTGATGTAATGCTTTTCAAAAACATGTTCTAGTGTAGAAAATGCATTTAGCATTTGTAAATTATCCTAAACACCTTTACTGTACTGGTAATACATTTGCAATACTGTAGTATAGAAGGTTGTGTGTACTATATGATACAATAAAGTATATTTCACAAAGTGTACTTTTTTAGTATTTGTAATTGGCCAGACGTATACAGTAACAGCATGCTACTGCTGTAATAAGAATATACAGTACTAGTATATTAATCATGTATTTGTAACACAGTAAAAATAGCTGTATAATACATTCAATATATACTTAAATTGTATTAATTACTGTCAGGTAGTACACAGTAAAAAAAAATCTGACCTAGGGTTTACTTAAAAAAATAATTGCAACAAAGTGACACCTAACATATTTATGTAAATTTTACTACTATAATAATGAGTAAGAAACATAGGATAAATTATTTAAATGTAAGACAAAATATATATTTAATTGCAAATGAAATCAAGTCTTTTATTGTGTTGGCTTTGATGATTTTTTTTTGATGATGATTTTAAAATCATTTTAAGGAAAACAGTTTTACCTTAACTAGAAAAAAAATGTGTTACATTCAATCAATATCTGAGAGAAATCTGGAAGATATTGATGAATTTTTATTGAATATCTGAGAAACATTAATTAAATATTTAAGTGAACCTGATACTTTTACAGATAAATCTTCATCTGCACCTAAATACAGTTAAATAAAAAATTTAATCTGCTCAATAATATTGGATGTCACTTCATTGAACCATTCTAAGTTACTTAAATGCTTGTGCTGGGTTAACATAAAAACAACAGGAATAGCATTTAACATTTGTACCATTGACATTTATTTGCAGACACAATAAACATTGTCCAAATTTTTTTAAGTGCAGCATCAGAAGCTGTTAAAATGGACAGTAACTGTATACTTTGTGTATCAAAAATGAATATACTGCCAAATGTGTTTCACCTGAAACATCAAGAGTTTTTATTTTAACATTAAAACAAGCAAACAGTATTATGAGACTATTACAAAGGTGGGCCATATTCAGCACAAAGAAACATACGATATTCTACTATACGTGTCCCCTTTAATAGTTTATATTGAGCTCAATTCAAAACATAAAAGGTAAATCTTTAAGTTAATTACTCACCTCTAGAGCAACGGTTAACTGCTGCAGTTAGACACTCAGTGTCAAGGTCAGCTAATCACTTGTTAAAGTGATGAAGGGGAGGGGAAGCTCATGCTGAAACTCTGAAACATTGACTAGCCCGACTGCCTCTTTAAATAATATTGTATACTATATAACACACATTGTAATAAAATTCACACACCGAACTAACTACCATGCTAAGCCCGACTTTTAGCCAAATAAAAACAGAGCAGACTGAGAGGAGATCTTTGCTTTAGAACAGACTGAGAGGAAATAGCTTAACTGAATTTAACCACACAATAAAATGTGTATATTTCACAACTGTATTAAAAAAAATTGAACAGCTACAAAATTATTGGTACATTCATATTACTAACTAAACAAATCTCACCTTAAGAAAAATGCAGATCCTGTAGCACGTGGCATGTCTGGAGGTAAAAACTTGGGCGGAAATTGCATGGCAGTAGAACCTAGTCTCTCTAAATGAGTACAATTTACAAAATTTCTTTAGTTGTGACATTGTAACGTTCAGCTATTAAGGTTACAACATGGCCAGAAAAAATTTAATTAAAATTTCCCCATTTTTAACTCGCTGATTTTAAACTGAAAAAAATTAACTTGAAATGGAATTACAGTAATAAATAATCATCATTTGTTTAAATCAGCGTAATTTGACTCCAGAATGCAGTTATTTTATTATGTACTTGTCACTAATATTAATTTAGCAATTGTTAATTAAGTCCAGTCTCACTTTTTACAGTGTACACACACAGCCATATTCTAAGTGTACTAAGTGTACTTAAAGTTGTTCCACTTTAGCACACAAAAGTATACTTAATACACTTAAATATGTGGTTTTGTACAATTTAATTACAACCTAAATACACTTAGTACAAAATTAGTTGTTTCAAAATAGCAAACTTCAAGTCTACTAGTCATTAGTCTGGCTGCAAGTACATTTAAGTATGCTTTGGCATGCTACGATTTATACTTTATACTTAGCATACTTTTTTTTTTTACTAGGGTCGCTCCTGGCTGGGAATTGAACCCAGGCCTTCCGCATGGCAGACGAAACACCTACCACTGAGCCATGTACTGTAATATACAGTACTCAGCATACTTTTTTTTTCAATTGGGTATCTTGGTAAAACATGATCTTAAGCTTAAATAATGGCATACTACAGTATCTTAAACTAATGATATATTAAGCTAAAAGAATAACCTGCTCTCAAGCTGAAATAATGAAATTTCATATTGAAGTAGTGAGTGACAAGATATTGACTTGAAATAAAAGCACATTATCTAGAAGGAGAAATTAAGGTGAAATCACCAGGTTATTTTTCTAACACGATATGAAATTAAAATAACAGCATGTCTATAACCATGTAGCACTCAGGTTCAAGGATAGCTATCATAGTTCTTCTGCAGAAAAAGTCTAAATTGTTTATCTTGGGCTGGAATGAACTCAATACAAGAATAAAATGTAAAAATGATAATGATAAAAAAATAATAATTATAAATATGACCATCACTTGGGCTTTCCCTTTAGCAATGTCAGTTCATAACACTAAGCCAAAACTAATCCTATTTTATTCAATTATTTCTTCCCCATGTTTTTTTATTATTTTTTTTTACCTTATCCTTTTGGCTTGATAGCGAGAAAATTAGAAAATCTTGCAATAATATTAAAAGATGCAGAAAAAAAGATTTATACTGCATATCCACTATGCAAGACAGTAAACATTTTACGATGCATCTATAGTCCTTCAGTGCTTTGAGAAAAAGTACATAGTGTGGGTAAAACTTAAATTTATAGCCATGTGAAGACGCCTCTAAAACCAATTTAAGTGCACTTCAGCCTTCGACTTATCAGTGCAGATTAATGTGTTTGTGCATTCAGAGAGCATCGTACACAGGAAATACAATACAATAAAAGATATGTGAGTGTTTGTAAAGGTTATCCACTCTTTATTATGTTCAAGAATAAAAGCAGTAACTTCATTCTGATTGAAGAGATAATCCAATAGAAAGGACACAGAGACCTTGCAACAAAGAAAACTGCTCACTGTAAAACCATGTAAACACTGATAAAAAGCTTTTTACACAGAGATTTATGAAGAAAGAAAAATCTTTTTTTTTATTATGAAAAAAATTCTGAAAAGCACCTAAAGAAACACATAAAGGAAATTGAGTATAACGGTTACCTTAATTCATGCAGAGGGGGAAAATAAAAAAAGAGTGTAGGTGAGTTTCCACTGGGATGGCAACACAACTACAAGTGTGCTGGGAATTCCCAAAGCTTAATACTATACATTAAATTAATCAACCTAAAGAGAAAGAAAGAAAGAAAGAAAGAAAGAAAGAAAGAAAGAAAGAAAGAAAGAAAGAAAGAAAGAAAAGTGAAATATATTAAATGATCTTTGAGCTACTTCCCTTTAAGGGGTTGAAACAGCTGACCAAAACTTCATATATTTAAAGCAAGATGCCCTTTTCAGCCTTCCCATTTTTGTCCAGCGCAAGCATTAAAAATGCCCAGTTTCTAGTGTTTGGGGCTTCAGCTGGGAATCAAACCCAGACCTTGTGAATGGCAGGTGAGACAAAGTCACTTGTCATTGTCAGCTGCCATACCTGAGGAATATGTTTGGAAAAAATACAATGTTGTGATAAAATCTTAAATTAAAAAAAAATATTACAGAGTCATGCAGGGTATATTTTGCACAACACTATGTAATGGCACAAAGCAATAAAGAACTCTGCTTCGAAAACAGTGGAACATAATGTTTTGTAGACTTTTATATTTACAATGACTGATTTGTTGCTATTTTGGTTTTATGGTTTCATATTGCTGTGTGCACAGCATTTTTCCTATATACATCACTGTAATATCACCCATAATGCACTGCTCTAATACACTTCAGTGTCCTCAGAACTACATCTGTGAATGCAAATAAAAGGTTTTGGAGATTTATTTCAGTCATAATTTTAAGCAAAGCTGCAAAAAATGAGTTGCTCGTTCTTATCTGCTGTGGATAAGGTGGTCATAAAATGAATCAGAGAAAATGTGTATTGCCACACAATCTGAGAACCGAGATCATTCATATCAGATGTGCTACGGGAGAACCTAATCTGATAAAAAGATAAAAAAGGACCCTGAAGCCAGTACACTAATGACAGGTGTGTTTCATTCTAAATCTGAAAATATTTTAAAGAATTGTTCATGAATCTGATTTTCAATTATCTATACATATAACTCTATATAAATCTATTAATAACTGCACTCTTAAATCAAATTTTTTATACTTAAAAAAGGCAAAATGTAGAATAACTTAACAGATTTTTTTACTGAAAGATGATAGTTATAATAGTTATAAGGAACGGAAGATAAACAAATAACCATTATAATGCAAAGAATCTTTTAAGAAACCTTGTACATCCATATTTTCTTTTTTATATGAAAAAGTCAAGTTTTAAATCAAGGAGTTTGACAAAAGTATGTGCTTTTCATACCCACACCACCATAAATAATCAAACAAACAAATATAAGCATAAGGATTGCTTTTAATAGTTGGATGAAAATCCTTTGCAGTCAATGACTGCATAAAGTCTGAAACCCATGGACATGACCAAATGATGAAATTAGATTCCTCCCACAAAATGCTTTGCCAGGCCATAGCTACGTTTAGCTGCGACTTTTTTGAGGCTCTTTCTTTCTTCTGACTTGTCTTCAGTTGTTCAGTTGTATGGTTCTGCATCCTTACCTCTTTGTAATAAGTAAGGATCTTACTTGAAACCTTCTTTGATGGAGAAACACTTGTGGATGTCTACTGTATATTTTTTTAAGCAATACTGTATCTCACATGAAGGATTGCTGTTGTGCTCAATATCATCATGACTGTGACGAAAGCATCACAGGCCTCTTGATATCCAGCACAACAGCATGACCTCAAATGTGATATTTCTTTTGTACATCAAATAAACAAACAACAGATTAAGATTTGTTGCGGTTTGTTGTCGCTACAGATCCAGTAATGCGGACATGGCGGGTGCTGCTATTAGCGGCAAAGGAAAAGAGATGGAAAGAGTAATTAATCATTACGGAGTAAGCTGGTTTTAAATCGGATGTGCGCATTACTGGATCTGTAGCGACAACAGACCACAAAGGATGATGGCCACGCCTGGGCTGATGGGAATTGTAGTTCCCGCTACCTCCCGTTCGCTCCATTCGCATGAGCAAACCTTTCTCAGAAGACCTATCATTTTATCGTCATGCGACCACGGTATTATCGAAATAAATTGTTATTGCGGTATGACGGTATTTACAATACCGTTACATCCCTACAGTTTAGCGTTCATTCATCACTTCACCATCTTCATACACCCTGAAAACATTTTACAGAGAAAGCTAAAAAGCTCAGACATCTTAGCTGTTTCTTTCATACACAGGTGGGGTTCTTTGACTAGCAGCTATTCTCAGCTAAATTATCATACAGTACCTCAGACCAGCCAGAAAGTTTGTGTGTAATCTTAACACGGTAACAGTAATAAATGTTACATATACTAATACTTTTTTCAGTCATATGTGACTTAGGTGAGTGAACATGTGTATACAGACCTTGTATTTAATGTCATTTTCCCTTAAATGCCTTAAAGGGCTACATTTCCTTAAAGGGCTACAGTATTGCTTCTCAACTGGATGAGAATGTTTGCTCCTTTTGCATAGGTTATTTACTGATTATAAAAAAGTAATCACTATTAAAATCTATATAGATTTCATGTTGAATGATAGAAAATTCATCAATTGATTGAATTACCTCACACTATAAAGAGTCAACACTACAAGATAGACCTGAGCCCTTTTCTTCACTGTGGATATATACAGTTCTTGAAGGGTGGGCAGACGAGCACCAATAATTCTTTCAGAAATCCAAACCATCCTTTGTGGTCTTCTAATGTCTGATTTTGTAGCTGAGGCTGCCCAAACCAGACAGTATTTGAAGTGGACAGGACAGTTTCAATGATGGCAGAGTAGAACTGTATGAGCAGCTCCTGTGGCAGTATGAATTTCCTCAGCTGGCAAAGGGAATATAATCTCTGCTAGCCCTTTATAACAATGTGACTCAATGTGATTGTCCCACTTTAGGGCCATGAGAGATAGTGGTGCCCAGGAAAGGGAATGACTACACTGCTGTCACAATGTTGTTCATGATGGTGAAGGGGGATGTCCACAACCACGGGTTTTTAAAGGGTTCTACCTGAAACCTCTGACTGGGAAAATATGTTCATTATTTATTTATTTATTTATTTAAAAAAAAAAATTGTTTAACTGAAACATATGGAAGTTTATTTTAATCACAGTGCTTTGCAAAAGTATTCATACCCTCAAACTTTTCCACATTTTGTCATTTTAATTTAGCAGATGCTCTTATCCAGAGCGACTTAAATTTTTTTTAAATCTCATTACACATGTGAGCTGTTGAGCGTTAAGGGCCTTGCTCAAGGGCTCCACAGTGGCAACTCGGTGGTTGTGGGGTTTGAACCTGGGATCTTCCGAACCGGAGTCCAATGCCTTAACCACTAAGTTACCCCTGGCCTTATTGTCATCTTACAGTCACAAATATAAATGTATTTTATTGGGATTTTATGTGGCCGAGCTAAGGGCTACTGAAACCCCAGAAATGCAGAACATCTACTGTATATTGTCAGACGCACAGTATGACAGGCAGAAGTAAGGGTTAGTGTAACATTGGAGCAGTGTGAGGAGCTACAGTATGGGTGGTCTAGTAAGTTATAAGAAAGATCTTTGAATTATCTTTTTTGAAAGATCAAAGGTTTTACGGTTACAAAGCCATTAAATTTTATCATAAACATTTATGCAGCATTTAACATTTAAATTTTCACATCTTAAAAACTTTAAGTAAACAAGCTTTAGCATCAAACTCTTTCCAAATTCAGCTTTCATATTTTTGAAAACAGTGAATTGTGATTTATGCGGCACGGTAGCTTAGTGGTTAGCACTGTCACCTTGCACCTCCAGGATCCGTGTTCAATTGCCTCAGGTCCATGGAGTTTGCATTGCATGCCCCTTGCTTGGTGGGTTTCTTCTAGGTACTCTGGTTCCCCCCACAGTCCAAAGACATGCACATTAGGCTTGGTATTTCTGAATTGCCTACTGTATAGTGTGTAAATTAGCATTTACAGTGGGGTAAATAAGTACAGTATTTGATCCCCTACAGATTTTTCTAAATTTGCCCAATTACAAAGAAATGAAGGGTCTATAATTTTTCATAGGTTTATGGTAAAGGATTGAGACAGAATATCCCCTACCAAGCAACACCAATTCTGCCTCTCACAGACTGGTTATGTGCTCTTGTGGTACACATTCATTTAAGAAGGTGCTCCTAACAACAATGTGATATGTGTATAAAAGCCACCTGTCCACAGAATCTTCCATTCAAACCTCAGCATCTGCAAGACCAAAGAGCTGTCAAAGCAAGTCAGGAACGAGATTTTAGACCTGCACAAAGCTGGAATGGGCTACAAACAAGACCATCAGCTAGGTGAGAAGGAGACAACTGCTGGAGCGTTTATTTACAAATGGAAGAAATACAAAGTAACCATTAATGGCCCTATATGCAAGATTTCACCTCATGGAGTAAGAATAATCATGAGAAAAATGAGGGATCAGGCCAGAACGACACGGGAAGAGCTTGTGAATGACCACAAGGCAGTTGGGAGCCCAGTCACCAAACAAACCATTGGTAACACAATACGCCTGCATGGATTGAAATCCTTCAGCGCAGCAAGGCTTCCCCTCCTCAAGAAGACACATGTACAAACCCGTCTGAGGTTTGCCAATGAACAGAGAAAAATTGGGATAAACTGCTGTGGTCAGATGAGACCAGAACTCTTTGTCATTAACTCGACTTGCTATTTTCGGAGTGTGGCGGGAACACAGGGATATGGATGCACAAATAAATATAAAATTTTTTATTCATAAAGAATTTCCAGATCAAGCAATATCAATATGACAGTTAAAATACATCACTAAAACATCCCAAGCAAAAAGACAAACAAACAAAGAAAAGAAATTGGAGCTGAGAGCTTAACCACAGAGAGGCAGGCTAGGTACGGGACTACACTCCTGTCCAGCAATAAATCACACGTGCATCAAACCACTCACACTAGTGAAAATGTAGTACCACTCCACACTTTGTAAACATAAGCATGCCACTCTACAAGCAGCTAGCCTGCCTTCTCCCTATTCCGAGCTCCTAATAAAAAAGAAAAACAGTAAACAAACAAGAACAAACTTATTAATAATTACAAAAATAGTAATTAAAAGGAAAAAAAAAGAAAAATGTACCTGCAAAGCAACCTCCAGACTTGGAGGACATAAACTAAATCAGCCAGTGAAAGTTTGTATTAACGCACTGGCCGACAACACCAAGCAAAGCAGCACAAACAAAACAAACAAGGCAGCAGAACAAGCAAAGCAAAGAGCTGCTGAAAAAGGCAAAGCGAAGAAACAAAACCGAGGAGAAAGACAAAAATAACCATCACAAGGACAAAAACGAAACTAAAACAAAACAGAAAAACAATAAAACTCTAAGCTGGAACAAAACAGTTCACTGAATCAAGACAATCCACTGGAGCAAAAACAGCAGTGCTGAAGCTGCAAGCCAAGCTGTGAGCAACGGAAAGGACAGATGGGAAACACCCTCGCCAGCCGATCAATTTACCTAGACTATAAGAGAACATTAAAGTAAAAATATACAGCACATACCTGTGAGGCGTGTGCCAAGAAAATAAATTTCACCAGACCACATCTATCTGGCAGCCAATCCTTCAACAGATCAAATAGGGAAGATAAACAGGTCACATCATACACCTAGTAATCTTAAACACTGCTATACGAAGAAAGATACTGATGTACCAACTAAACGGTAGCATTCGTCACCCGTGGTACACGAGCATGAAACGCACAGCTCTGTAAAGAGGGTAAGTACATACGGACGGCAATGAGCTGCTCATCCATTCCCTCGGATCCAATAAAGATCCTAAAACTTGCTGGCTTCCCAAAGAAGATTGCGATAGATAATGACCTTCATGTGTACAAGTAACCAAATTACTGCACACCAACATACCCCTCGCACACGGCAACAAACTTCAGGAAGCGCAACGGAAATCTGGAGGGAAGTGCAAAACTCATTCTCTCCACAGGAGGAAGAAAAATGCTGACTATGACACTAAGTCCCCACAGTCCCTACAGTCAAGCAGGGAGGTGGTAACATTATGCTTTGGGGCTGTTTCTCTGCTAAAAGTACAGATTGACTTTGCTGCACTGAGGGGCCAATGGATGAGGCCATGTGTCGTAAAATTTTCAATGAAAACCTCTTGAAGATGGGTTGTGGATGCGTCTTCCAGCATGAAAATGACCCCAAACATACTGCCAAGGCAACTAAGGAGTGGCTCAAGAATAAGCACATTAAGGTCATGGAGTGGTCTAACCAGTCTTCAGACCTAAATCCAATAGAAAATTCACAGAGAGAGCTGTAACTTCAAGTTGCCAAGCAACAGGCAAGAAGCCTTAAACATTTAGAGAAAATCTGTAAAGAATAGTGGATCAAAATTCATCCCAAGATATGTGCAAATCTGGTAAACGACTACAAGAAACTAAAGAACACTTTATCAAATAAAATGATCATTTTAAGTAGAACCAAATTTCTTTTGTTGTTGTTATTTTGTTATGCTGAGTTGGTTCAGATCATAACCACACAGTACAGTACATGTACCAATATATGCTGTGCATATACAGTATATATAAAGCAATATATAATGAATGAATAAAACTTTTATTTGTTTAAGGATTAAGGTTCATGGCTAATTATTGTGTGTGCTTTTCTGAGACAAGGTGTTGCTTATTTTGACAGAACCCTCAGCATGATGAAAGTTAGATTTTCGAGGTCTGTGATGTAAAACTTTAGAACTTCATGCCTCATTCAGGGCATGAAATTTGTTATTTGAAAAGTGGTCGATGAAAAGTTTCACCCTAAAAGACTGCAATTACAAAATCCATTTCCATTTAGAGCGGCGTCTCGCTGCGATTTTCAACACAGAAATATCACTGCTGGAGAAAAACACACCCTCGGCCCAGGAGATATTAACTCTCCTGAAGTGTGCACTACTTTGTGATGTTGTGTCTTATTGACCCGCAGCATCAGCTACACACATCACTAGAATGCATTAAACGCTAGTGTAAGTGTTAGCGTTTATTTTTAGTGCAAAATCTAAATTATTAGTGAAAAAAAATGGTGCACACTACAGAAAGGGTTAACACTACTGGTAAAATGATTTTATTTCACTGTGGTCAAGTAAAACCGAAAGGAAGGGATGGGAAATTTGTAAGGAAAGACAAAAGGATTTGGACAAAGGAGAACAATTGAAAATTTTGTATAAGTTAAAGCCCTGCCGGAATGGAGCAATGGCCTGAACAGATGCACAAGCAAGGAAAAGAGAAACAGGACTTCTTACTGATTCAGGACAAAACCTTAGTGGTATTAGGGGCCGAGTTAGGGACTAGGGCCGAGTGTCCCAGTGTGTTAAAGAGGAGACAACAAGCCTGTTCTTGACAGAAAAAAAGAAAAAGAGTGAGAAAGGGATGCGAATAAAGAAAGAAGTGTCTTGGGACAGAGCTTCAGTGTGTGTTAATCAGGAACAGCAGCTGCATGTCAATGACTGCTATGTTATTCTTCTTTTTTTTTATTTTTTTCTTTAAACAATGTGTATTTTTTGCACAAAAGAAAATGAATCTGGTTTAAATATTACACACACACTTTTTTTTATGTCAGCTCTGAAAAAGAAATATCCAAATATAAAAACAGTGTTTGTGTTTCATGTTTTAGGGTATGTTGTGTGTTAGTGCGGAGTAGCCCTCAACCAATTACACACATACATCAACACACGTGTATGCTAGCATGTGTGAGCATGAGTGTGTATTAGCATACTGTACTCTATGTGTGTATGGGGTGTGTGTGTTTGCAATGTGTGAGCATGTGTGTGTGTTTTTGTATGTGTGTGTATGCTTGTGTGGTGTATACAGTATGTCTGTCTGTGTGTATGTATGTGTGTGTGCTTATGTGATATATATGTCTGTCTGTCTATGTGTGTGTGTGTGTGTGTGTGTGTGTGTTTGTTCAGAGTATTAACTGGAACTCTTCATGCTTAATCCCTTTAAACCTGCCTGGCACCCAAAGTAAGGTAATTTTTATTCACTTCACATTTTCTTGAAAATTTTAAAGAAAATAAAAACCTTAATCCCTGAAGTGACACAGAACTGTGTGACGCCTTTGGGTTCTTTTGTGTTCTTTCCTAATTACGGTGATTTTCCACATTCTAACAATGATTTTATATTCGCTGTATGTTTACACACAATCAGGCACCTGTTAGAACAAGGAGTCTCGAATGAAAGGAGAAAAAAAATAATCACTTAGAGCGTTTTGTGTGTTGCAGAGAGAAAGAGCAGAGATTGAGTTTCAGTGAGGGAAGACGTGGGGAGATCATATACTGTAAAGTTTAAATTTAACCCCTTACTGTCTTGTTCAGGTCAAAACCATCTGCATCAGATGTGGATTAAAAATGCTGAATAATCCTAAAAGTGATGTTAAAGCATTTGTTCACTTTAATTTAAATTTCATTTAAATAATGTGCAGTTTGCAAGAGCTCATGTGACCACATGAAACTGATATAAGAATGCGACTGGAGGACTGACTGGATGTGAAAGTGCATTCTTTCTTTCCTTCTTTATCATCATTCAGAATATTTTCTTAGATTTAAAAATATTTTATCGACAAAACCTTAGTGATGTTAGTTAGGGACTAGTTATACTAGGGACTTAATCATTGACAAAAAATAACTATTGACAAATAATACTTCATTCTGTAGCACCCCCATGAGGACTGGAGAGACCTTTTAAACACCTAAACACCTCCTCTCAGTAATCCTCAAAGCTAGTCACTTGGGTTGATTTTCATTCACCTTAAATGTGTGCATTTCACCTAGGAATTTCATTTCTTGTACCTTAATACATCAGCACAATACAGTTTCTTTCCTTTCCCTTTCTTTTTTTTCATGTGATGCCCTTTTTTATTTATTTATGTGTAGTATATATTAGCTAAAACACACACATTTTATCTGTTCTCCTTTATCTGCAAACATATAAATTTAGCACTACGTCACATTCCCATTTCTGCCCAACAATGTCCCCACTTTTCCACCAGCTTTCTTTCACATTTCACTATAAACAAGTGTGAGAAGTGTTCAGCTCTGACTCGTTAAGTAAACGAGGGTTCTGCTCTTCTCTTAACGGTCTGGAACAGAAGGATAATTACCAAACAGCATCAAAGTGACAATGTAGAAAGGAGGCAGTCTGTGCTCTTAATGGCCGTTTAAAACACTGTTTATCAAAAATGGCACACACGCTGCACGCTTGTTTCTTCTCATTTAGCACCCGGTAGTTTCTGGTACACATTTAGGATTCTGTCTTCTGCAGAACAAAGGCTCGAAGGCAATAAAGCTGTTGTATTTATCCATCTGGATTCATGCACAGAATGGAGTATGTTCCAAAAGGCTGACCTGAGCATTTAAAAAATGTATTTCTCCATCTCAGTCACGACTGATGTCCAACTCCATTCTGATTCCTTTGGCACACCAAGTCACTAACTTACAGCTTGCCTTGGATTATGAATCTGTTTCTGTTCATGTTGCTAAACCTGCCATTATTCTCTGTGACTATTTCTCTGTGAAGATTCTAAGCATTTAAAAAATGTATTTCTCCATCTCAGTCACGACTGATGTCCAACTCCATTCTGATTCCTTTGGCACACCAAGTCACTAACTTACAGCTTGCCTTGGATTATGAATCTGTTTCTGTTCATGTTGCTAAACCTGCCATTATTCTCTGTGACTATTTCTCTGTGAAGATTCTAAGAAACGAAAAACATAAGTACAATGTGGCAACCCACAAAGTTGCAGTTTAGGTCCACTATTGTATTGACTTTAACTCCGCCTCTTGAACATTCATTCATTCATTCATTTTCTATACCGCTTAATCCTGTGTTCAGGGTCACGGGGGACCTGGAGCCTATCCCAGGAGACTTCGGGCACTAGGCGGGGTACACCCTGGACAGGTTGCCAATCCATCGCAGGGCACACACACATACACACACACCCAATCACACACTACGGGCAATTTAGGAACGCCAATTAGGATAACCTGCATACAGTATCTTTGGACTGTGGGAGGAAACCGGAGTACCCGGAGGAAACCCACCAAGCATGGGGAGAATATGCAAACTTCATGCACACAGAGAAGGGAATCGAGCCTGGCCGGGGAATCGAACCCAGACCCTGGAGGTGCAAGGCGACAGTGCTAACCACTACACCACCGCGCCGCCTCCTCTTGAACATCTAATTTGAAAATATAATGTTGCATTTCACCTTTTTGATAATTGTACATAATTGCTATTGTTGGTGCCCAGCATGTATCTTCCTACAGTATATTGTAAGAACAGGCATGTTGCACACTATTAGACACGATTCCTCACTGTTCCTTGCAATGCATGTGTAAAGGCAAAATTTTGAGACAAAGAATTAAATGGTTCCGGTGTAGCCATGCTCGGTTTTTGATTCTCACTTCTCTCTGTATTGCTCTTTGTATTAACTTTTAACATAAATTTTGGATAAATATTAGCAAATAAACTTAAACTTCTGTATAAACTTCTGAATGTATCGTTATACTGGTAGTTTCAGCTAGGCACCCACTTCCAGGGCTTTACTATGTGCTTATAATAAGGCCACTTCAGACTTCCTTTCCTATCAAACATTTAAATCACACTTCTTATTACAGTACATACACCTGTTCTGTGTTTCCTCTTAATAAGTGTTTCTACTTAACTCTTAGAGCAGATTCTGATCAACTAATAGCTCCCTGTGAAGTGGACTGTAAGGCAATTCAACCATGATACTGTAGGTAAGATTTCAAACAGCAGGCACCACTGAACAACGTTTCTTCACTTCACCAAGAAGCAAGAGTACCCATCAGTCACTGCACCATGCTGTAATGAATGTAAAAAAAATAAATAGCTTGTATGAGATTTGCCATTGATTTCATGCACCATTTATTGGTATCAATGCATCTCTGTATATGAAGGTTCTTTAACTCCTATTTCACTAACACCTACTGTACGTAAACACGCACACATGCAGCTTTTATGAGCTACCCCGTAAGAACGTCACTAATACTGCACAACTGAAATAATTTTTAGGAGCAGGGTGATCTTTTTCCAAATCAGTGAATAATTTTTTTTATATATGTTTCTTATACAGTGTAACCTTGGATTGAGAGTAACTTGTTCTGCAAGCATTTTGCAAGTTTTTTTATTTAAAATTTTTTTAAGAATGCATACATTTAAAGCTGCTTGCAGAACATTATGTTAATAAAGACTTTAAGATTGTGGAATCTGGTTACCATGTTTTCTCTCGGGTAGTCAAACCTATTACACTGGTGGTAATTGGGGCCAGGCAGACCGGAACCCAGCCCATGAAGGTTAGAGAAAGAATATCTAGGACATCTCTTAGAAATTAGCATTCAACAACAGGGTTCAAGTGACAACGAGTGAAATCTTACACCTGCAACACCAAAAAGCCACATGGGTGCCTCTACATATGTCGTCTTGTGGCGTTAGTTTGGTTAACACGTGCTGCACATCTCTACATGAATCAAAGGAGGAGTGGAGTGGGATTCTCATCATGCTTCTCACAGGTGAGGCCAGGGGTGATTCTAGGATTTTGTAAGTGAGGGGACACAGGAGGGACCAAGAACCAGTCAGGGGATGGCCATGGAAAATAAGATTCAATTAGCAATATACAATGAATTAGAAAACATTAAACATGATTTTGGCAGCACGGTGGTGTAGTGGTTAGCACTGTCGCCTTGCACCTCCAGGGTCCGGGTTCAATTCCTGGCCAGGCTCAATTCCCGTCTCTGTGTGCATGGAGTTTGCATGTTCTCCCTGTGCTTGGTCTGTTTCCTCCCACAGTCCAAAGACATGCAGATTAGCTAATTGGCGTTCCCAGAATTGACCATAGTGTGTGAATGAGTGTGTGTGTGTACTGTATGTGTGTGCTCTGCGATGGATTGGCACGCTGTCCAGGGTGTACCCTGCCTCGTGCCCTGAGTCTCCTGGTATAGGCTCCAGGTCCCTGCGACCCTAAATACAGGATAAAGCGGTATAGAAGATGAATGAATGAATGAATAAACATGATTTCAAAAGTCTTGAGCAATGCCCTGTGCTCCAATTCAGATAGTAACAAGTCAAATGTGGCACTGCCACAAAGGCCTGAAAATCATTTAATATTTTTCATAAAAACAACTGATAAAGTAACATGTATTTATTTACTATTTATGTGGTGGTGAGCACTGCTGCTAAATCATCTCTATTCAGCAGTCTGCTGGTCAGTCTTGATCAGTCACGCTAAAATAATCAGACAAACATGCTATCAGGGCCATATTAAAAAACTTTAAATGTACTGTATACACACCATAAACAGTGTGACATGTCAAGATTGAGTCGTAGCATACGTGTCTCTCCTATGTTTTGAAAATCGCGGAACTGTGATTCCCCTTCGCAAGTCAAGCAGTGGCATGAGACAGCCAATGCGAGAGATGGTGATTGCAGTGAAGTGCGCACTCGCTATCTCAGTTGGCCATGCTTTTACTTGGCTTTCACTTTTCACTTGGCTTTCAGTTGATCACACTTTCTCTTCCCCATAAGCAACCAGCAGCTTCCCCCATGGTAGAAAGTTCTACCCGAACTTCTGCAACGAACCGGCCCCATGACCACAAATCGCTGCAGAAGCTGAAGGTAAGGCTAATGATCCCTCTAATCCTTTAGCCCACAAAGAACAAAGAGCTGAGTGAGCTGGTGGAAGACTTCAAGATGTGTTCTTCACTAAACTGCTGCTGAGTGCAATCGTTTGCTATTGCTGTACAGAGCCCTGAAAACCCACTGTCAGGCCATAAATGCAGTTCCCTTTCAAAAGCTGCACTCGATGCTGCGTGAAAATGCTACGTGAAAATTCCTCTGTCCGCTTCTCAAGCGCGCCTTGCACTTTTTGTGAAATGGGCAGGATAAACATTCTCTTCGCTTCCGCGGAGATGGAAATAGCCTCCAAGCACTCGAATTAGACGACAGGTTTCTGTTGGGTGGCCGGGGGGCGGAGCCTCAACGACGCTCTCTCCCTTTCCTTAGCAACCTCCATGACGAGTTTAACTATTTCATGGAGTAAGCTATATTCATCCCGTGTTTTCGTGCCATCGACTTATTTATTTATTTAAAAATATTTGATGTGGAAGCGCGGGGTTATATGATGACGCCCCAGATAGAAGAGATGCTTGCAGGCTATCTCTCTCCTGGGACATCATCCTCCCTGAAAAGCTAACACTTCCTTCCAAGCTGTGTAGACTTTCATCTTCCCTGGAGGGAAAAGCTTTTCAGGCAGCAGGTCAGGTTGGTGCGCCTCTGCAGACCATGACGGTTGTTGCAGGCCTACCAGGCTGACTTGCTGAGAGACTTGAGCACTGGCTGGGCTCTTAATGATAGGGCATTCTGGAATTACGCCGGGCCACAGACTTGTCTCTTCGTTCAACAAAGCAGACGGCTTGTGCTATCGGTCATTTTATTGCTGCAATGGTTTCCGTGGAGAGGCACTCCTGGCTGAATCTCATGGGCATCAAGGATAAGGATCCCCATCTCGCCTTCCGGCCTGTTTGGCGATGCCGTTAACTTGGTCGACCTAGGTTTTGTGAGGCGAAGTTATATGAACAAGCCTTCTGGAAATTTCTTCCCCGCCGTGTTCAAGAGTCGGGTTGTCGGCCACCCAGTTTAGATCAGGCGTGAAACACACAAGGAGAGTGTTTGAGCCAGGCACCCCCCCATAAAGACTGGGGTGCGGCGCGCCGCACTTCGCAATCCACCTCAAAGAAGTCGGACCGGCATACTGTCTTCTTCACAAAAAAGTCCTGAGGCTCATGTGCCCAGGACCGTGGGGGGGGGGGGGGGGACGATGACGTAGAATTCCTTTCGAGAATGAAGTGTTCTCCCTGGCATCCCCAGGAGATCGGTGTTCATGCTCCGCCACCACTGTTGTTTCGGGCAACACCGGTCACCAATAAAATGTTAGTTCTTCTGTCTTTCCTGCAATGTTTCAGGATGCCAAACATCTAATACCCCCCCCTCCCCCCACCACCATCTAACCAAGCTGCCAAGACTTTTGCCCATTTCAGAGAAACTGGTAGCGTGGAAGCTACTGCCAAGTATATCTCCTTGGGTACTAAGCACTGTGGAGAGAAGCTACAGGACTCAGTTCTCCTATCACCGTCTGCATTTCAACAACATGGTCTCCACTTCCGTGAAACCGGAAAGGGCGCGTCTGCTGACTCTGGAGTTACAGACGCTGCTGGGAAAAGGGGCCATAGAACATGTTCCCCTAGCAGACAGAGTCAGGCTACTACAGTCGGTATTTCTTGGTTCCCAAGAGGAACAGGGGGCTGTGTCCAATTTTAGATTTTGCGGGCTGAACCGCTATCTAAAAGATAAATAAATACCGCTTCAAAATGTTGACTGTCAAAGTGATTGTTTCTCAAATCCAACCAAAGGTATGATTTGTGACAATCGATCTGAAGGACGCATACTTTCATATAAAAATATTGCCACAACACAGGAGGTTCCTGAGGTTCGCTTTCAGGGGTGAAGCTTACCAGTATCAGGTCCTCCCAATTGGTCTAGCTCTCTCCCGCACATACACAAAATGCATGTATGCAGTTCTGGCTCTTTTACGACTCCAGGGCATCCGTATTTTGAATTACATAGACGACTGGCTGGCCCAGTCTATATTATATAATATATATATTATTTATCTACTGCAAAAAAGCAACAAGAATGACTAAATTAAAATAAAAAAAATTTACAGGCGCAAAGTCGGAACTTATTTTTATTTATTGAGAAATAAGGATAACTTACAGTATGTTCAATGTTTGGACATTGCTGAAGGCAAAAAAGCCTAACATTCTGAAGCAGTATTAGGACAAATGCTTTTCTGTTTGACCACTTGAGAAATCAACGTTTATTATTGTTTTGTTTCATTCATTCATTCATTCATTCATTTTCTGTACCGCTTTATCCTTATATACAGGGTCGCGGGGGCCTGGAGCCTATCTCAGGAAACTTAGGGCACAAGGCGGGGTACACCCTGGACAGGGTGCCAATCCATCGCAGGGCACACACACATACTCACATACACACACTCATTCACACACTACGGGCAATTTGGAATGTCAATTAACCTAACCTACATGTCTTTGGATTGTGGGAGGAAACCGGAGAACCCGGAGGAAACCCACCAAGCACGGGGAGAACATGCAAACTCCATGCACACAGAGACGGGAATCGAACCTGGCCGGGGAATCGAACCCGGACCCTGGCGGTGCAAGGCGACAGTGCTAACCACTACACCACCGTGCCGCCTGTTTTGTTTCATTGCAAAATTATTAACCTATTTCTAACAGTTCTGATTGTATTTCTATGTTCTGAAAAGCTCCTCGTTCCTCGTTCATCATTCCATTTAATCAAACTCAAATAAAACGAAACATATTTATTTTCCATTTCTTTTTTATATATACTCAAAAGGGAAGCAGGACAAAACTTGAATACTGCGGGCGGGAGCGGGAGAAAATAATATATATTTTTGCGGGAGCGGGCGGGAGCAGGACAGAATCTTGCGGGCTGGAGCGGGATTGAAAAATCTGTCCCGCGCAGGTCTCTACCACTGTCCCTTCTGGGGACTTATCTAATGTGCTCGAAGGTCTGATTGACACCCCTTTTTGAACCACTAGAGTGTTAAGTTAGGTTTCTGAACCATTAAAGTGTTCGGTTAGGTTTCTGACTCTTAAGATGTTTTTTCTCATGGCTGTTACTTCTCTGAAGAGAATTGGAGATCTGCAGGCTTTGTCAGTTTCTCCATCCTGCCTATAGTTTGCCCCTGGGCTGGGCAAAGCTATTCTGCATCCTCACCCAAACTATCTTCCATTCTCAACCATGCACCCAGTTGTTCTCGAAGCATTCTGTCCTCTGATATTTACAGCTCCGGAACAGGAAAGACTTCACTTACTGTGCCCAGTATGTGCTCTTCAAATTTACGTCCACTGCACTAGCCAGTGGCGTAAGTCAGAGCAGCTTTTCATATGCTACGGGGACCACAACCGGGGGGGTGGCCACCACTACACATTATCACCTGATTATCACCATTCTGGATATTCATGCTACTCCAGGCTCACAGGTCCTCGAGTCAGCCTCCCAGAGCTAGCTCTGAGACCTCCTTGGCCTTTGTGCGCACACGCTACACAACCTTGGGGGTCCAGACACCTGCAGTGCGGTGGCATTAGTATTCTCGTTCCCATAGCGTTTTCACGCAGCATCGAGTGTAGCTTTTGAAAGGGAACATCTTGCGTTACTTTGCTGTAACCCTGTTCCCTGAAAAAGCGGGAACGAGATGCTGCCCTCCAATGCCGCACTGCTTGCGTAACTGGACCTCCTTTCAGACAAAATTAATCTGAGGAATGTTTCCGGTTCACCCCTATTTATAACCTGCAGATGCGTTTCATCACATGACGTCACCTGACTGAGGTTATATATGGCAAAATTTGGCATGTTTGATATACACATGCTTCACAACTGGCAACACAGAAAGATGTTCCCATAGCGTTTTCATGCAGCATCTCATTCCCACTTTTTCAGGGAACATGGTTACAGCAAAGTAACCCGAGATGAAGTCACAAGCATGCTCCAGCATGGCATCATAAAGGAATTCATGGTCAAGCCTCATCGTGACAGTGCGTAAACCTGATGGTACGCTTTGCCTACAGTATGTAATGACTTTCGGCAGCTGACCACTATTTCCATCTTCGACGCGTACCCATTTCCACACATAGACGATCTTGTGGACTGACTGGGGAAAGGTCCTGTTTATCTTAACACTCATTCTCATTAAGGGTTATTGCCAGAAACCAAAGAGAAAACTCTCTCTACAATGGACCAGGGCCATTGGCAGTACCCAGTTCCTCCCTTCGGTCTGCCCCAGTTACTTTCCAGTGGCTCATGGACATCGCATTGCAAAACTACCATCCAAATGCTGCTGAAGCCCTGGACGATGTGGACATTTACTCAAGTAGCTGGGAGACTCATCTACACCATCTGAAACAAGTGCTCGGTGAGTTGCGGAAGGTGGGACTAATGGTGAATCCCTATAAGTGTCAGCTGCTGACCGAGGCACAGTACCTCCAGTATCAGATCAGACATGGTCACTTAAAACTGCAGAAAAAGAAAGTAGAGGTACGTGTATTTCTGGGTCTATTATCGTTGCTTTGTTCTATAGCAGCACCCCTCTCAGATCTTCTGAAAAATAAGTCTCTCACTACAGGATTTCTCATTTTTGTTAGTTTACAGGACCAGAGCTCAACACGAAAATGCAGATGGACTGTCTAGATTAGAGATGTTCCGATACCATTTTTCCCCTCCCGATACAGATTCCGGTACCTGGGTGTGTATCTGTACAGTATATATATATATATATATATATATATATATATATATCATTTCTTTTTTTAAGTAAAATACTACTAGCCCTGTGTAACAGGTTCAACCCTAAATGCACGGGCGACACCATGAAACACGGACACGAGGCGAGGCCTTACAGGAAAAAGGGTGATTTATTTCGAAAAATGGGTAATGAAAGAGTTAAAGGCTCTCTGCGGCCTTTTCCACTTTTCCGGCGGCAAGGATGCAAAGGCGGGCTTTACTCGGAAGTGAAGGTGCCGCGGGAGCTCGCGCAACTCGTTCACGTGCTCTTCTCGCGGAGATCAAAGGCGCCCACCTTTTTAAAGTCTCTTGGGCGCATCACATCACCCCGCTCTTGTGCCACTGTTTCTCATAAAAACCACCGGGTCGCAAAGTCCAGCTTCCCAACAGTCACACCCCGAGTTACACTCCCCCCGCTGTGTTTTATAGCGCCGGGATCATTAGCGGCGATAGCTCATGGGCCGTTGCCTGATTCTGCGGCCCTGCTCCTTCACATACCGAAAGGGGGGGGAGGCCGCCTAACTAGTGAGCGAGGAGCGATATCAATTTGGACGCACACCCATCACAGGCGCACGCCGTGACACTCTGTAAGTAAGTTAAGCTAGCAAAACTAGGGGTAGCTCAGTGGTTAAGGCATTGGACTACGGTTCGGAAGATCCCAGGTTCAAATCCCACAACCACCAAAGTTGCCACTGTTGGGCCCTTGAGCAAGGCCCTTAACCCTCAATTGCTCAGATGTGTAATGAGATAAAAATGTAAGTCGCTCTGGATAAGAGCGTCTGCCAAATGACTAAATGTAAATGTAAAACTAGCGGGCATAAATAGGTTATGTTTAGGAGAATGGTATCAAATACTCGCCGATTCTGATGCCAGATTTTTTTGTGGTATCGGTAGCATTTCCGATACCAGTATCGGAATCGGAACAACCCTAGTCTAGATGGCATGCACTGTCCTCTCAGACAGGTGCAAGCTCATGCTGTGACAGCAGGCTTACAGCCAATGTTCAAACATTAAGGAAACCTTCTCGCTCTGACCTGTCTCTGTGCCCACAAACTTTGCAAACTCTGCTTGTCAATCTATGCCAAGAAGTAAGCTGCAGGAAAATGCTGTTTTGTGCTGCCACATATGTCCTGTTCCATGCTGCTCACCTCGCCGCGACCCAGAGAACACTACCTACAGCGTGGCCACTCACCTAGGCGCCACTGAATTCACTATGCTGCTTCAGAGCATAAAAGTTATAAGAGTGCATACATTTAAAGCTGCTTGCTGAACGTTGTGTTACAGCTCAGACTGTTCATGATTGTGGAATCTGGTTCCCGTTATTCTCTCCGATTGTAACACACTAAGGAAGTGATGTCTGTATTGGTGACATAATTGGTGAGTGTTCCAAATGGAGGAAATTTCTTTGAGGGAATTCTTCGAGTTCTGTGTTGTTGTTTTTTTGGTTATTTTTAGAATGTTGTTTTGGCTTTGTTAGTTTAGTTATCCTCTTATCAAATTGTTAAAATGTTTGCATTTGCATCTGTCTATGTAACGTTCTCAGAAATCAGTGCACTGTTGGTTTTAGTGTAGGCCCAAACCACTGGATTTATGGATTCAAGTTGGACTGGAGAACAATTAGAGAGGATAAAGACAATGGATAAATAAAATATTTACAGTGTTTTTTCACACATATTTTATTTGTGAAGTCTAAATTAGAGTGATACCATCAACCAAAAGCATCCTTATAAAACTCTTTAATAAGTAACTTTACCAAATGTTTGTAGAAATCAAATATCACCTGGTCACCGACTGTAAGTAAATAATTATAATTACATGTCTGGATAATATAAATATAAACATAGATCTTCAGAACACACTGTATTTCACAGCCCTAGTTCCTGTTTCTGTTTTTTTCTGATGTATTTTAACAGTGTTTATAAAGTAAAACCTGTACCTTCACCATCAACTTCATCAATCGCTGATACTTTCTAACTAGATTCCTCTCAGAAAGCAGAATGAGGCGACCTTCCTCAAAAGCTCTCTAAACTAAGCATAATCTCTCTGTTCTTAGCTGACCAAAGTACCACACAGAGGATAACATATCAGATTTATGTTCAGAAAGACTGTGTATGTAATTGTTCTCATAAGGTCTTTAGCCAAATGTTATTTGTTAGAATGAAATTTATCCAACATCAACGTTTAGGACACAGCTGTTGTCTCTCTTTAGGGGTCTTACGGCATGCTGCAGGAATGTAAGCAATCATTTTTGATGTTGTTAGATAGGTAGATAAATAACATTGATCTCAGAGGAATGCAGAATTTTTGCTGCACTACAGGATGCATGGTTCAGCACGTTCTCAGTCGTTTGAGTTCCTTAAAGGCAACAAATCTCAACCACACACAACAAGTTAAAGACTGATTTTAGATGTGTGCTATGCAGCTTTATAAATCCATTTTTGAAAGAAGTTTCCCCACATCTTCATGGAGCAACTGAGGCTGAGCAAGTGCCAGTACCTGGCAATTTATCTAAGGACAACACGAGTGGCGTTCAAGTCAAACAAGAACATGGATACCATACCATGAAGGTAGCAAGCTTTCTCTGGCTGCTGGGGCTATGTTCAGACTTCCTGCTTTATGGACTTACAGTATGGGCTTCTTTAAATTTTTGCACTATTCAAATGTTTTACTGAGTCTCATCACCATACTGCGCTTGAAGTCTTTCGTAAATGTAATTCAGTTTTACGCCTTCATTTCCGAGAAGTCCTGGTTTGACTTACAGTAAATGTTCCTTGTATGTACCACACTTTTTTCCTTTAAAGAACCTTTAATAGTTCTCCAAAAGGAAAGAGAAAACCTATTGGAGAAGCCAGATTTAACAGTTTTTTTTCCCTTAAATGTGTTGTACTGTAGATTACAGTAAAACCTCGGATTTCGAGTGTTTCGCAAGACGAGCAACGACTTTTAATAAATTTTGACTTGGTAAACGAACAACTCTTGGTTTATGAGTACCGAGTATCATGTATCACACATGCGCTTCCTATTTTGATGCCGAGCGTCATGTGATCACAACTGAGCCAACGTTTTTTTCTCTCTCTTGCGCAGTGGGATTATGGGTCTCTTACTGGTATAATCAACATCCATGCACTCGTGTACTGTTTACTATAACACTGTGACCATGTGTGTAAATCATATTTTATTTTGTGTTTGAAAGCATGTGTGGACAGCGCACGTGTAAAGCAAAAGAAAGTCTCATTAGAGGTTAAAAATCCATTTTCTCCCTCTCTGTCGTTACAGTATGTGTGTGTGCGCGTAATTTGACACAGTGTCTGTTCACACACACACACTCTCTCTCTCTCCTCTCTCTCGCCTTTTGTGTGTGTGTTTGTGCGTGTGTGAAGCACCCCCTCTCCTTTTGAATTCTGGATACTGAGTGGTTAGAAGATATTGTTTAATATTTCAGTAACAGCAGCTGTTTTTTTTTCTAGAAATTAACATAAACCTGGGCGGCACGGTGGTGTAGTGGTTAGCACTGTCGCCTTGCACCTCCAGGGTCCGGGTTCGATTCCCGGCCAGGCTCGATTTCCGTCTCTGTGTGCATGGAGTTTGCATGTTCTCCCCGTGCTTGGTGGGTTTCCTCCGGGTACTCCGGTTAACTCCCACAGTCCAAAGACATGCAGATTAGGCTAATTGGCGTTCACAAATTGACCATAGTGTGTGAGTGTGTGTGCGCTCTGCGATGGATTGGCACGCTGTCCAGGGTGTACCCTGCCTCGTGCCCTGAGTCTCCTGGGATAGGCTCCAGGTCCCCGCCACCCTAAATACAGGATAAAGTGGTATAGAAGATGAATGAATGAATGAACATAAACCTGCTACATTATTGTTTCTACTTGAACAGCTCATTCACAGGAATGTGATACATTAACTGATTAAAACCATATGTAAACATTGATATGGTTAGGGGTTCCGTAAATAGATGTGACTCGTGTGAATAGATGTGAATAGTCAGGGTAAAACTGTAAATGTATGTTTTTGCAACATTATTAGGACAGAGGGTTTTACTTTTATTTTATTTTTTACATTCAAGAGTGGCTGGTAATGAAATGACACTTTATAGCTACAATAATAGAAATGAGAAATTTTCATCTGTATAACATATGTAGTATGTTCTTTAATAAAAAGAAAGAAAGTAAATTGGTATGATATAAGAGGAATAAAACCTTGGCATTGTGCTGTTATAGGAACTAATCAACATCATTGTGGTACTAGTCACTCTGTGATCACAGCACCCTGTAACTCCATTTTTCTCAGTTTTTGTTGTAACACATGCGCGCACGCACACACACACACACACACACACAGACACACACACACACACACATGAATTGTGTGAACAATGAAGTGTGTGAGTGAAGTGATACTGTAGTTCCCTTTCAAGGCTACACTCGATGCTGCGTGAAAACGCTATGGGAACCATTTTGTCCTGTTGCCGGTTGTGAAGCATGTGTGCAAACACGCCAAATTTTTTTGCTATATATAACCTCGGTCAGGTGACGTCATCTGATTAGACTCAGCTGCAGGTTATAAATACTGGTGAGACAGCGACAACCTCAGATTTTTTGTCTTCACTTGACCTTGTTATGAGCGTGTCTGTGTCCCTCCGTATGTGATAAACCATATCGGAGGGCGATCCTTACTGCTACGATTAAAAAAAAGTGGTCGCGCGCCTCGCATTCCTTGAGAAACTCCGAGCCGCGGCGCATTTTGGTGCTAAAGACTCACTACTTCGTTGGATTGGGAAATCCCTCTGTCGGCTCTCAAGCGCGCCATGGGCTTCCTGTGAATGGGTAAGGATAAACATCCTATCTTGCCTAAACCGCGGAGATTGAATAAGGAACTAGGAAAACAACAACAACCAAAACGACATGCTCCCCCAGCTTTCTCCATATGAGTTAACCCTTTCATGGAGTAAGCTATATTAATCCTGTGTTTTCCTGCCATTGACTTATTTAGTTGTTTAAATATAGTTAATGTGGAATCGCAGAGTTATATGATGTAGCCCAGATAGAAGAGACGCTTCAAAAGCTGTCTCTCTCTTGGGACATCATCCTTCCTGAAAAGCTAATACTTCCTTTCAACCTGTGTAGACAGGTTGGTGCTCCTTTGCACACCATGGCGGTTTTGCAGGCCTACCACGCTGACCTGCTGAGAGACTTGAGCACTGGTGGGGCTCTTTCAGGATGCCGAACATCTAACACCCCCCCCCCCCTTTTAACCAAGTCTCCTTGGGTACTAAGCACTGTAGAGGAACTACAGGACTCAGTTCACATCACCTTCTGCGTTTCCGCGTATTGGAAATACGCCGTGCCACAGACTTGTCTCTGCGTGCAACAATAGCAGACGGCTCGTGCTATCGGCGGCCGTTTTATGGCTGCGATGGGTTTCGCGCGTAGGCACTTGTGGTTGAATCTTAGGCGCATCAAGGATAAGAATCGTGCATTCCTCCAGGATGCCCCTATCTCGCCTTCCGGCCTGTTTGGCGATATCGCTAACTCGGTCGCCACTAGGTTCATGAGGCGAAGTTATATGAACAAGCCTTCGGGAAATTCCTTCCCTGCCGTGCTCAAAAGTTGGGACTGTCTCGAGCGGGTCTGACTCTTGCGAGGCGTGAAACACAAGGAGTGTGTTTTTGAGCCTGCCACCCCTTTTGGGGTACGACGCGCCTCACTATCAGCCTCAAAGAGGGTCAGACTGGCATATTGTCTTCTTCAAAAAGAATCCCTGAGGTTCATGTGCCCAGGACCATGGGGGTGGCCCCCCCAATGGGAGAGGCATGCAGAATTTCTTTCAAGAATGAAGTGGTCTCCCTGACACCCCCAGGAGGTCGGTGTTTTTGCTCCACCACCACTGGTGTTTCGGGCAACACCAGTCTCCAATGAAGTGTTAGTTCTTCGGTTTTTCCTGCCATGTTTCAGGATGCCGAACATCTAACACCCCCCCCCCCCATTTAACCAAGTCTCCTTGGTACTAAGCACTGTAGAGAAACTACAGGACTCAGTTCACATCACCTTCCGCGTTTCAAAATGGCGTGATCTCCACTTCCATGAAACCGGAAAATGCACATCTCTTCACAGAAGTTGCTGGGGAATGAGGCCATGGAACACGTTCCCCTACCAGACAATGAGTCCAGACTAACTACAATCAGCATTCCTTGGCCAGAGGAATGGGGGGCTGCGTCCAAATTTTTTGATTTCGCGGGCTGTACCGCTATCTAAAATAAACAATACAGTTTCAAAATGTTGACTGTTAAAGGGATTGAATCCTACCAAGCGATTGATTTGTGACAATCGATTGAAGGACGCTTACTTTCATATAGAAATATTCCCACAACACAGGGAAAGACCTGAGGTTCGCTTTTGGGGGCCAAGCTTACCAGTATCAGGTTGTTTCAGTTGGTCTAGCTTTCTCACCCGCACATATTAAAATGCATGGATGTAGTTCTGGCTCTTATGACTACCAGGGCATCCATATTTTAATTACATAGACGACTGGCTGGCCCAGTCTCATTAGCTAGTGCTTCGACATCAGCATGTCGCCTTAGCTCATCTTGTTTCTGAGGATTGAGACCTAACGCCACGAAAGCGTGCTCTTTCCTGTTCTGAGGATTTGGGTGTCACATGAGATTTGATCGTAAGCGGGCACAGCTGTCTCCCGCTCGTGTCGAATCCATTATCAACACCCTCAAGGAAATCAAGCTAGACCAAGAAAGTGACCATCACTTTCAGAGATCTTAGCTCTCATGGCAGCCGTATCCACGGTGACCTTTGGGCCTTCGGCACATGACAGCATTTCAGTTGTGGCTAAGACAGGGGATTTCACTTTAGGGCCGATCCCCAACAAGGGTTACGCGCCAGGTGCTTCGTACCCTTCCTATGTGGTTCAGACCCCGGTTTCTGACTCTGGGTCCCACTCTAAGTTCGTCTTGTCGTCGCAGATGCTAACGACAGATGCTTCCCTCACGGGCGGGGGTGCAGTCTTAGGTGACCGTTCCAGCCCAAGGGTGCTGGAGAGGCCTTCTTCTCGCACGGCACATCAATTGCCTCGAAATTATGGCTCTATTTCTCGCCCTAAAGCACTTCCTCCAGCAGTTGAGAGTGCCATGTCCCATTGCGGGTGGACAACACTATGGCAAGTCTCATATATTTATCGCCAGGGCGGACTGTGCACGCGCCTCTGAATAGCTAGCGCACCAGGTTCCTGTCCCTCAGCGCGATTTACGTTCCAGGGCATATGAATGTGAGAGCAGTTGTAACTGTCCAGTCAATCTCTGACACACGGGGAATGGAAACCCCACCCCGAAGTAGTCAGTCAATCTGGGAGAGATTTCATGCAGCAGAGGTGGACCGCTTTGCCTCGCAAGTTCAGCAAATGTCCCGTTTGCTACTCCCTGACTCTGGATCTAGTATCCCTCTTCAAGAGCTTATGCCCTCAAATGGAATGTTTTTAAAGGGTGACACTGGGTGAGAAATGCTATTGACCTCTCCTATGAGGCGCGTGGGCTCACTTTGCCTCTAGGAATCAGGGTTCATTCAACCTGGGAGATCGCCTCATCTATTGCACTAGCAAAAGGTATTCCCCTGCAGGCAGCAAGTGTGTGCGAAGCAGGTTGACCCAGTCCACTGCTGAATTGTTCCAGTGCTGGAGTCCCTGCAGGAAAGTTGTCCTCGGGCCTGTGCCCAAGTACTCTCAGGACGCACATAACTGCATCCTCAATCAGCGATCTTCTGAAAGTTCAGCATGCACCCTATGAGAGATGCTATTGCCCTCTCCTATGAGGCGCGTGGGCTCACTTCGCCTCTAGGAATCAGGGCTCACTCAATCAGGGGGATCGCCTCATCTATTGCACTAGCAAGAGGTATTCCCCTGCAGCAAGTATGTGCGAAGCAGGTAGACCCAGTCCACTGCTGAATTGTTTCAGTGCTGGAGTCCCTGCAGGAAAGTTGTCCTCGGGCCTGTGCCCAAGTACTCTCAGGACGCATGTAACTGCATCCTCACTGAGCTATCGGCCTAAGTCCATAAACAACATCACCCTATTGTTTTGAAGCATTCCGTCCTCCGCCTTTACAGCTTCAGAGCAGGAGAGACTTCACTTACTGTGTCCAGTACGTGCTCTTCAGATTTACGTCCACCGCATCAGCCAGTAGTGTAGATCAGAACAGCCTTTACATGACTTGGGGCCGCTGAAGCGGCCGCCACTGCACTGGGTGAGAGATGCATATTGCCCTCTCCTATGAGGCGCGTGGGTTCACTTCACCTCTAGGAAGCAGGGCTCGTTCAACCAGGGGGATCGCATCCTTTTTGCACCAGCAAGAGGTATTCCCCTGTAGCAATTGTGTGACACGAAGGGTTGATCCTCCCCGCACACATTTGTTACATTATAATCTGGATGTTCATGCTACTCCGGGCTCAAGGAAAGCCCCGAATTAGCTGCCCAGGCATAGTTCTGAGACCTTCTCGGCTTTGTGCACACACGCTACACAACCTTGGGGTCCAGACACTTGTAGTGCGGCGGCGTTGGTATTCTCGTTCCCATAGCATTTTCACGCAGCATCGAGTGTAGCCTTGAAAGGGAACGTCTCGGGTTACATTGCTGTAACCCTGTTCTCTGAAAGGCGGGAACGAGATGCTGCATCCGAATGCCGCACTGCCACGTGACCGGATGTCCGTTCAGACAAATTAATCTGAGGTTGTGGCCGGCTCACCAGTATGTATAACCTGCAGCTGAGTCTAATCAGATGACGTCACCTGACAGAGGTTATATATAGCCAAAAAATTTGGCGTGTTTGCACACATGCTTCACAACCGGCAACAGGACAAAATGGTTCCCATGGCGTTTTCACGCAGCATCTCGTTCCCGCCTTTCAGGGAACAGGCTTACAGCAATGTAACCCGAGACGTTTTGTAAGCAGTATAACATTCTAGATTAATTATATATTTAAATGCAATTTAATAGAAAAATTTAGTTTTTTTGATTTGTTTGTAAGTAATGCATATGCAGGTTAGGCTAATTGGTGTTCCCAAATTGCCCGTAGTGTGTGATTGGGTGTGTGAGTGTGTGTATGTGTGTGTGCCCTGCGATGGATTGGCACCCTGTCCAGGGTGTACCCCGCCTAGAGCCCGAAGTCTCCTGGGATTGACTCCAGGTCCCCCGCGACCCTGAACACAAGATTAAGCGGTATAGAAAATGAATGAATGAATGAATGAATGTATGCATGTCATTTTTAGCATTTGACTGTGTTAACATTTTAATTTCAGGGTTATCTAAATGACCTTAAGTTGACTGTGACAGAAATGCTTAAATATTTTAAACCTAATGTTTTATGAATTTATAAATTTTTGCAGACACACACGTGTGTGTGTGTATGTGTGTTTATGTGCATGTATGCATGTGGGATGAGTATTAAGCAAACGGCTGCAGGATTTGTGATCTGCTGCTGCACCAAAGATAAATTGGCGCTCGGTTAGGAGAAGTGCACTCTAGGCACCTTTTCCTGCACTCGTTCTTCAGGCTCGGATTGAATCGATACACACCGTAATTCACTCGCTCCGTTTGGGTTAATGGAGTCGCTCTGATGTCAAATGGAAAGGATGTGAAGACAGTGAGGCAGATAAACGAGGAAAAAATTAAATCCTGCTGAAATAGAGTCAGATGCAGACCCATCCCGAGTTAATGCTGTAAATGAGCATGCAGCTGCCTTAAAAATTCATTTTCATTTTCTCAATATCAGCTGAAGCTGATTCAAAAACATTCTGCTTTTTAGCGATAACAAAAATAATCTGCCTGGACTGTCCATTGTTTTAGCATTGTTCAGCATTTCATTTATTCTCTTTTGTTCTGTTTAATGCTGTACAGAAGATTTTGTAAATAGCTTTGGTCAAAATAGATTGTTGACGATGATTTACATTTAGGCATTTGGCAGACGCTCTTATCGAGAGTGACTTACATTTTTATCTCATTACACATCTGAGCAGTTGAGGGTGACAACTTGGTGGTTGTGGGGTTTGAACCTAAGATCTTCCGAACCATAATCCAATACCTTAACCACTGAGCTACCCCTGGCCCCATGATGATGATGATTATTATAAGTAGTAGTAGTCGTTAAGGCCAAATATAAGTTAATTAAAGTATGTCTGTGAAGATTCTCAGTCATTGTATTTCTTTTTTATTCATATTTCCTATTAAAAATATTAAATTTTTAAGGTCATGGGCGGTTGTATAAGCATTTCACTGCATATCGTACTGTGCATGACTGTGGACATGACAAATAAAATATGAATTTGATTTTATTTCCATGTGAGGTTATCTAGAAGTTCTTCATAGTTCATAGAAATGTTTCACTATTCATCAAAGTACCTTCTTCAGACTAAGGTAAGTTGGAAAATTCCTTGTATTTAAGTCGTCCAAGGACAAAGGATCTTCCACTATCTATGCGAACAATTAGAGTATCTACTTTATTTTCATACAAGGCCATTTATAAGAAATAGTTATACGGCTGATTTATTTCAGCTCATATACACTTTATCAAATGTTCAGTGGATCAGAAAAGGTACATATTTTGTCCTATTGTTAGGCTTTGGTTGTTTCAAGGTTTCCCTTCAATATTGTAGTTTTAGATATTTCTTCATGATACCATCTATTTTTTTTTTCCCCACAACATGATTCTGCCACATCCAGGCTTCAAATTTAGGATAATGTTCTTCAGATTAAAAACCTAGCACTTTTTATATTACATAGCCATGATAAGTATGGACATTCTTTATTTGAAAAGAAAAACAGTCAAACTGTTTTGTATATTAAAGTAGGAGCTTCTTCCTTGTTGTAATAAACAGCAATGTAAAAAAAATGAATGTATACATCTACAGTAGCACCAAATGACAAATTCTAATTCAAATTGGTTTTTGTTGGGGTGGGTTTCACCTTAACCTTACTGCCTAAAGTTTAAGCAGATTTCTGGGAGTTAATTTGTCTGTGTGCTCACAGGATTACTAACATTTGAAAACAGTTGTTTAGACAGATGCTCATGGTACTTGTAATTGCTTGAAAATTGTTCCTAAGGAGGAAGAGGACTTGTGGAGATAGATGAGTTGCTTGGATTTTCCCATGGCACCAAGGGCAAAAAAGACAGGGAGTCTACAAATAGGCACTTAAATAGAGCCACAGGTGCACTTCCAATTAAGTCTTTAAAGCTACAATAAATCTGACTAATAGTTTTAATATGACTTCTGAGGTGGACAAATAGATGCCCTACAGAAATGGTAAAAAATAAAATGTGTGGTAAAATAAAACCTGTGGAAGTATGAAAATATGGGATCTCTTTACCAAACTATTAGCCTACACAATTTTCTTATATATGTCGAGTTATCTGGGAATTTGCACATCAGCTTCTGATTCAAACTAAAACTCTGGAATCAATTATCGTGTCTGACAGCTTTGCAGGTTACACAACAATTGTTCAAAGTAGATTCAACTAGTGAATCTACTTTGGTTGATAACCTTAAATGAAAACCACAAAAAAAATCAATATTTCTGATAAATAACAATGAAATCACTACTTCTAATAAATAACAGTTAAATCACTACTTCTAATAAATATATTAGTTAAATAAAATGTAAACAAATACAACAAAATAATTTAACTAAGCTATTATATATACTATTCTATAAACCGTTTAGCAAACATGCAATACACATATTACATTCTTTGTACATGTAAACAATTAACAATCATAAGATAACATTAGTTACTCTATCTTATATTGATCACAATAGCAATTAAATCAAATATCAATCTCAGATTCAAGTCATCAGTCCTTTGTATAAGTAAAGAGTGGTATTATCATACCATCAGTGTCCCTGAGTTGACAACAGCCGATGAGCTTCCCTGTCTCGCATGTTACTAACTGCAGTCTCTTACACACAGGTTTTTATACACAGACCATATACTGTTGCATCATAGTTACATCATAGTAGAGACTGTGAGGTAGCGATTCTCTGTCACAGATGGTGCAGGTGTTGAGTCTATACCCTCGCTCCATTAGTGACTGTGAGGTGATGCATACTGTGATGTCATACTCTGATCGTGTTATACAGTAGTTGTTCCTTGTCGAATGACCTCAGCTTCATCATTTCACTTATTTTAGCTTTACAATATGAATGTCCTGCTGAGGACTGGAGCAAAGTCATGTTCTGATGAAGCCGCTTTCCGATTGTTTGGGGCATCTGGAAAAAGGCTTGTCCGGAGAAGAAAAGGTGAGCGCTACCATCAGTCCTGTGTCATGCCAACAGTAAAGAATCCTGAGACCATTCATTTGTGGGGTTGCTTCTCATCCAAGGGAGTGGGCTCACTCACAATTTTGGCCAAAAACACAGCCATGAATAAAGAATGGTACCAAAACACCCACCAACAGCAACATCTTCCAACAACAGTTTGGTGAAGAACAATGCATTTTCCAGCACGATGGAGCACCGTGCCATAAGGCAAAAGTGATAACTAAGTGGCTCGGGGACCAAAACGTTGAAATTTTGGGTCCATGGCCTGGAAACTCTCCAGATCTTAATCCCATTGAGAACTTGTGGTCAGTCCTCAAGAGGCGGGTGGACAAACAAAAAGCCACCAGTGCCCCTCTCACTGACTATATGTATAGTGTATATACTGTATATCAATGTACTGTTTGTCCATCTGTCTGTCTGCTTTTATTTTTCTCTGATTATGTGTGTCTGAAGTCCTGAATAAATATACAGTACAATGATCTGTCCATACATGTTTAAAGATTTAGTTTTTCAAAGTTACATACCATTTTTTGGAGTAAGCCATGCTATGTCACGAAATTGTTTGTTTCTCATGAAGATTTGGGTGCTTTGTTTCATTATTGTTTCAAAGTTTCGTTAAATTGTGTCAAGTCAGTTTTACAACAAAAACTAAATTGTACTGTAGAGATTATACAAAATAGTAACAAATTTGGCTGATCATTCAGATATATAGACATACAGTACTGTACAGACTGACATAAAGGTATACAAACAAACAGAAACATTTTTTTTCCTGGAAACTGGATACAGGTCCTCCAATGTAAGTAACGTAAAAAAATATTATTGAAAGAGTGAGTTCTGACCAATATACAGATGAAACCTTTCTTTTATTTATATAGACTATATAGAAGCCATATAAAAATGTAAGCATACAACGCGCTGTCCTTACATTAATAAATAAGTCCACTAATACAGTATACACAACTGAAGGGTTTTATATAATCAAACACTTAAACAGGAATAATCATTTCCTGACTGCCACACACATTTTTGTGTGTTTATAGTTAATGTTGTAAAAGAAAAACCACAAAGCATAAACAACTTTCAGCTTTACCTCTGACATCTAAATGATGCTGAAGATTCCTTCCATAAATGTTAAATAATCATCAGACTCCTACCAGAAGGAGATGTTGATTCACGATTTGTTCTTTTGCTCTTTTTTAGTTTTGTTTAGGGGTAAAAGTATTAAAGTGAGGGAAAGTGAGAGAGTAACAGCCTTCAAGTTGTTTTCAGAGTATGCATAATGAATGTTAATTGATTTATTTATTATCTTATACATTTTGTTTAATACATTTTGTATCAGTACAATTTAAACAGTGTTAGAGATATGTGCCTCTAAATAGAATCAAGTGCTTCGCATCTAATATTTGCAGAGGTGGAAAGTAACAAATTACATTTACTCGCGTTACTGTAATTGAGTAGCTTTTTTGTGTATTTCTACTTTTTTAAGTAGTTTTAAAAATCTGTAATTTTACTTTTACTTAAGTACGTTTTGTTTGAAGTATTGTAATTCGCTACATTTTAAATCATATTCGCTACTGAGTAAAAAATAAATGAATGAAAATGATAAAATAATAAAAATATTATGCTGTGTATAAGTGCTCCGTTGCGCCGCGTGTGCGTATCATGTCCTGGTCGCGCACCGCTCCAGACTCCACTCCAGGTTTTCTGACATCGGCATCTACCTGACCTTCCACACGGCCGCTTCCGCCTTGAGAGTGACGTCATCGACTAGCGCGACCATCTATAAACCGGAGAGAGACGCGGGAAAGAGGAAAGAGGTTGTGATTTTGGTGTTTTGATATTTGGTTGTGTATTCCGGTTTGACTTTTTGCCTCCCATTGACTTTGATTATTGCTTTGTCCCTTTGGTTTGGTTGGTCTTTGTATATATTTGTAGATAATTTCATTGTTTTTGGTTTAGGGAGTCGGGGAAGGTAACTGTATTTTTTTTATTTATTTTTTTTTTGGCAGGTAATCTAGCTACTAAATATAAATACCATTTTGTTTATTATTTTGGCCTGGGTCCATCCTGAATCTGATCCTCCTCCTGTTGTGTGTGTGTGTGTGTGTGTGTGTGTATACAAACCTCATTATTTCATCAGTTAATGATTGGATCTAGTTCTTTCTGCCATATACCACCATTTCCATACAGTTTAAAATAGAACCCTGAACCATTCTTTTGCTGTATGACCCTAGACTGGGACGTAACACCATATTTAAGTGACCACTTTGATTTTTAAGCACAAGAAAAACAACAGCTTTATTATGCAAATGTGTTCCTTCAGTTAAAAACAACTAGTTTGAGATTTATATCTGCTCATCTTTTTTTGAACTACGCTAGAATGCCTCATCCCACCCCCGCTGTTAAAAAAATTAAAATAAAAAAGTAACTCGGTAACTTTTACTCTGAGTAAATTTTAATGAGCTACTTTTTACTTTTATTTGAGTAGATTTTTATAATGGTAACTTTACTTGTACTTAAGTAAAATTTCACTGAAGTAACAGTACTTGTACTTGAGTACAAAATTTTATTACTCTTTCCACCTCTGAATATTTGTAGATGCAAACAAATCGCAGAAGTAGCTCACGTGTATTGTACAAAAATAGAATTGTTGTAGAATTGTACAAATAGACACTGCAGTACACCAGATACCAATATTTACAATTATATAATATATTTTTAGTGTTTAAGTGAATGTTTAATGTCCAAATTAAAATTTTTATTTGTCACATACACAGTCATACACAGTACGATATGCAGTGAAATGCTTAGACAACTGCTCATGACCTTAAAATAAAAGACTATGAATTGGAATAGGAAAAAATATGAAAAATAAAATAGAGGGTAAATTTAGCTAGGAAAGAATAAAATAAAAATATAAAAATTAAAGTTAAGATAAAATAACTGTACAACAATACACAATATAGAAAATAGAAAATATATGAAGAATATATGAACAGTAAGAGCAGCTGTACGAGTAGGAAAAGAATGGTAATGTCCAGGGTTGTGCAATCCACATGTTTAAAGTGTCTTGGGCAGTGCGAATATGCTTAAAGTGATTTATTTAAAGCGACTTGTGACAGTGATTGAGTGGTTTGATGACCACGAAGTGTAGTTGTGCAGTGGTCACTAGTGTAAACCAATGTCCAGAATGTCCAGAGTGTGTGTAAAAACCATATTTGTGGGTCAGTACTGTGTGGTGGTGTGATTGAGAGTCCGTATCGCCTGCGGGAAGAAGCTCCTCTTCAGTCTCTCTGTGTTGGCCTTCAGGGAGTGGAATCGCTTTCCTGACCTCAACAGAGAGAACAGTCCATTGTTGGGATGGTTGAGGTCCTTCACGATCTTCCTGGCCTTGGTCCAGCACCTCCTGCTGTAGATCGAGTGCAGGTCAGGGAACTCGGTGCGGATGATGCGCTCAGCTGATCGCACCACCCTCTGGAGAGCTCGTCTGTCCTGCGTGGTGCTGTTCCCGAACCAGGTTGAGATGTTTCCCGTCAGGATGCTCTCTATGGTGCAGGAGTAAAAGTTCCTGAGCACCTTGGAGGGCAGTCGGAAGTCTCTCAAGCGCCTGAGGTGGTAGAGACGCTGTCGGGCCTTTTTCACCACGGTGTTGATGTGACAGGACCATGATAGGTCCTGCGTGATGTGAACACCGAGGTATTTGAAGCTGTCCACTCTCTCCACTGGGCTGTCATTGATGATGGGGGTCTGGTAGTTCCTCTCCTGCTTAGTGCTGAAGTCCACTATCAACTCCTTTGTCTTACTGACGTTTAGAAGGAGGTTGTTCCTCTGGCACCAGTTCTCCAGAATCCTAATCTCCTTCAGGTAGGCCGTCTCGTTGTTATCAGAGATCAGACCCACCACGACAGTGTCGTCAGCAAACTTAATGATGGTGGTGGAGCTGGTAGTGACCCCTGCGGGGCTCCAGTGCTGAGAGTTGTGGAGGCTGAGACATGTCCGCCCATCCTTACTGCCTGTGGTTTGCCCGTTAGGAAGTTGGAGATCCACTAACACATAGATGAGCTGAGTCCCAGGTGCTCCAGCTTGGTGGTGAGTGTGGAGGGAATTATGGTATTGAATGCAGAGCTGTAGTCGATGAAGAGCATTTTAACATAATTCCCCTTCTAGAGTCCAAGTGAGTAAGTGATTTGTGGAGGAGATGAGAGATGGCATCGTCAGTAGAGCGATTTGGACGATAAGCGAACTGTAGAGGGTCCAGTGTGTCTGGTAGAGATGAAATGATGAAGTCCTTGACCAGGCGTTCAAAGCACTTCATCACTACTGAGGTGAGGGCTACAGGGCGATAGTCATTGAGGGAAGCAGGATGTGGTTTCTTCGGGACAGGAACAATGATGGACTCTTTGAAGCATGTGGGGATCACCGACTGAGATAAAGAGATGTTGTATATCTCAGTGAACACAGGTGCTAGCTGGTCTGCGCAGGCTCTGAGAATACGGCCTGAGATGCCGTCTGGTCCTGCTGCTTTCCTGGTGTTCACTCTCCTGAAGGCTCTTCTCATGTCGTGCTCCGAGATGATGAGCGCGTTCCCGGTGCTGGCAGTGTCTTCCTGTCTGCAGCCGTTAGCGCCGCTAGCATTAGCGCCGTTAGCATTAGCACCGCTAGCATCTTTAGCTGCAGCCTCATAGCGAGCATAGAAGGTGTTCAGCTCGTCTGCCAGAGTCGCGTCTGCGTTCATCATACCGGATGTTGGTGCTTTATAATCCGTGATTGTTCTTAGTCCCTGCCACAGGCTACTAGAGTCATTCTGTTGAACCTGTGACTCTAATTTTCTCCCATAGCGCTGCTTCGCCTCTTTCACCGCCTTCCGGACGTTGTATCACGCAGCCTTGTATGGTTCCATGTCCCCCGACGCAAGTCCCGTGTTGTAGGCAGCGGTGCGAGATCTCAGAGCGTCGCGGATGGTTTTATCCACCCACGGCTTCTGGTTGGGAAACGTTCTGATAGTCTTTTTCTCCACGGTATCATCCGCTAGCTTCCCGATAAATCCCACAACCACTTCTGTAAACACGCTGACGTCATCATCGGAGCTGTTTCTGAACATGTCCCAATATACAATATACAATATATTGTCCCAATATACAATATATTGTATGTGTGCGCGTGTAGGAGTGCGGGAGAAATTATTCCGCCTCGTCGGTTTCAATGAATCAGTACAGGAGCACAGTGATGCACAGAAAATGGCTGTCCTGTAAAGCTGTCTTTATGGTGAAAAATACTTATTTTAGAAAATCCTCAACCAAGCAGAGTTCACAGTCCAAGAAAGATGAAAACAGCTGACAAAATGGCGTCCGAGATTCTCCTTGTGATTTAAAGGCGCAGAGACAATACTGTTACATTTCACATACTACTGTAGTAAAACCTTGGATTGTGAGTAAATTAGTTTGCTGGCTACAGTAAGTACAGTAAAGTCACATTTGTGTCTGTGCTTGTGTATATCCTACACAATAACCCCCTCCTCCTTCTCCTCTCTCCTTAAAAGGTAAGGTGCAGGTTAATTAGTTTTATTTTTATGTAATATTTACTATTCAGCATTTTTATATGAATATTTTTGGGAATGAATCATTGGAATTTCAATTATTTGCTTATGGGCAAATTCGCTTTGAGTCAAAATGGCGCCCGGGATTCCCCTCGTGATTTAAAGGTGCAGGGACAGCATTTCACTGTGATAATAATTTCCTTAGGCATGTTTTTTTATACATTGACAAATCTTTATTAAAAACAGATACAAGATTTTTCAAGGGTCTTCTATTCGTGATATTATTAACACAAAGTAAGAATATTACGACAAATAAAAAAAAAGATTTGTAAATGTCGGACTACTGAAAAGTATGAAGATGTACAGAACTCAATACTTGGTTGAGGCTCCCTTTGCATGAATTACTGCAGTAGTGTGGTGTGGCATAGAGGCGATTAGTCTGTGGCACTACTGAGGTGTTGTGGAAGCCTTGCTTGCTCTGATAGCGGCCTTCAGCTCTTCTGCGTTGTTGGGTCTGGTGACTTGCATCTTCCTCTCCACAATATGCCATAGATTCTCTATGGGGTTTAGGTCAGGCAAGTTTGCTGGCCACCAAGCACAAAGATACCCTGGTCTTTAAACCAGGTATTAGTACTTTTGACAGTGTGAACAGGTGGCAAGTCCTGCTGGAAAATGAAATCAGCATCTCTATAAAGCAGGTCAGCAGAGGGAAGCATGGAGTGCTTTAAAATTTCTTGGTAGACGGCTATACTGAACATGCATGATAAAATACAGTGGACCAACACCAGCAGATGACATGGTTCCCTAAACAACCACTGATAGTACAAACTTCACAGTGGACCTCAAGCAACTTGATTTTGGTGCCTTTCTTCTCTTCCTCCAGATTCTGGGTTATTGATTATATTTGACTTGTACATCCAGGTAGTCAGCTGACACCATATTATAGTGACCCATTTCATTGCCCCCCCCCCCACACACACACACATTTGAGTCCACTTTGCTAGTACTTGTTTACTATAGATGTTTTTTGACTTCAGAGCTGTCTTATCTCTTTGTGCCATGGATTGACCAAGGTGTTGGAAGAATTCCGTAGAGATTTTGTCCATACAGTATTAACATTACTCATTATCATGTTGAATAAACCAGTTTGAGATGGTTTTAGCTTTGTGACATGGTACAGTATGTTATCCTGTGGTTAGGGATGGAATATTCAGTCAGCTACAGTACTCAATACATTACAATACATTTACTGTACAATACCATACATTTTAAAAATGCTCAATTAGTACAAAGGGGTCCAAAGTATTACATAGAATTATGTTGTTTAAGCCAAATGCTAACCTTCTGAATGTCACATCAGACCAGGCAAAATATTTTCCTGAACTCCTCTTGTACAGGTTTGGTGAACCCATGCCACATTCATGTTATACTGTATTCATACACACACACACACACACACACACACACACACACACACACACACACACACACACAGTTAAGAAGTTAAGAAAATCTGGAAAATAATGCTGCTTCTAAAAATACTGAATTCAGTTTTGTTAAAACTGTAGTCTGTCTGTCATTTGTGCATTTGTGTCATTTGAAATTGAGCCTGTGTCTATGAATATTACCTCCCCATGTCACTGTGAGAAATTAGATGGATTATTTTTAACAGATATAAAAAACACAATTAGTTTGAAATATGAGAATTGTGTTTCTCCTGAATGATGTGTGACTGTGTGCTTTAAGTAAAGTTTATTAATAAAGGAAGTGAAAGCCCTTTAAAGCGCTCGAGTGTTTAGGGGTTAAAGTATTAAAGTGAGGGAGAGAGAGTAACAGCCTTCATCCATCACCTCACTTGGCTGTAATCGCCCTTCCTGAAGAAACGCATGCTATTGAAAACATGAACAGCATCTCAAATTATCTTGCCCCTACATCGTGCCCCCTACAGTGTTCACTTCCTCCCTACATTCCCATATGCCCCGCAGAGACACTCACTGTCCCATTCATGTGGCCAAATCATGAGTTATGAATGAAATCTTCTCCACATCATATGTCCTGATTGGCTAAGAGCAGCAGATCCAATAACACACACACACACACACACACACACACACACACACACACACACACACACATGCATACACACACATAAAGTACACACACATCCACAAACAAACAAAATAACACATAACACATGGAAGTGTATACTGTCCAAGTCACAATGTCATTTTATCTGTCTGTATATAATTATGCCTGTTTGTCACCGTCTTTCATGTTTACTTACTTTAGTGTCTTCCTCTCTGACTGTCTGTATCTGTCTGTTTTTCTTACAATCTGACCGACTGTCTGTCTTTCAGTCTGACTGTGTTATATAGATGTCTGTATCTGTCTGTCCATCCGTCTGACTGATTAGTGTGTTACTGGTTATACCAGTTTACTTACTGCCTCCCTTTCTGTCTGACTGCCTGCATCTGTCTGTCTGTCTGAATTTCCATTATTACTTATGGGCAAAGTCGCTCTGAGACAAAATGGCACCCGGGATTCCCCTCGTGATTAGCATTTCACTGTGATAATAATTTCCTTAGGCATGTTTATATATATATAATATATATATATATATATATATATATATATATATATATATATATATATATATATATATATATACACACACATTTACAAATCCTTATTAAAAAGAGATACAAGATTTTGCACGGGTTTTCTATTTGTGATTTTATTAACACAAAATTAAAAATATTACGGACGAAATAAAAAAAAAGATTTGTAAATGTTGGACTACTGAAAAGTATGAAGATGTACAAGCACTCAGTACTTGATCGAGGCTCGCTTTGCATGAATTTCTACAATAGTGTGGCATGGCATGGAGGCGATTAGTCTGTGGCACTACTGAGGTGTTGTGAAAGCCTTGCTTGCTCTGATAGCGGCCTTCAGCTCTTTTTCTTTGTTGGGTCTGGTGATTCACATCTTCCACCATGTTTACTTAATTTAGTGTCTCCCTCTCTGACTGTCTGTATCTGTCTGTCTAGATAGGCGGCACCCTCTTCTTCAGGTATGCAAAGGGATGGAGCCGCCTATTCGGGCCAGCTAATTAACATTAATATGATTTCAGGCGTTAGCACTGTTGCCTTGCACCTCCAGGGTCTGGGTTCGATTCCCCGGCCAGGCTCGATTCCCGTCTCTGTGTGCATGGAGTTTGCATGTTCTCCCCGTGCTTGGTGGGTTTCCTCCGGGTGCTCCGGTTTCCTCCCACAGTCCAAATATATGCAGTTAGGCTAATTGGCGTTCCTAAATTGCCCGTAGTGTGTGATTGGGTGTGTGTGTGTGTGTGTATGTGTGTGTGCCCTGCGATGGATTGGCACCCTGTCCAGGGTCTACCCCGCCTAGTGCCCGAAGTCTCCTGGGATAGGCTCCAGGTCCCCCGCGACCCTGAACACAGGATTAATCGGTATAGAAAGTGAATGAATGAATGATCTCAGGCTTGCTCCGCATTATTAAGCAAGGCACGGAGTTTAATCCGGGGTCCGGGAGGAGACATAATGCAGTGGAGTAGAATACAGTGGCAAGCGAGCTGGGCGATATGATGCTCCCCAAGGATTTTAAAAAGGACACTAGAATTCTGCCCTTTGATCTCAAGAACTGCGCGAGCTCCCATGGAACCTTCACTCCCGCACCGAGCCCGCTTTCACAGCCCTGCCACCGAAGAGGAAAACGCAACGAGGAGGTCTGCGTTAGGGCCCCCCCATCCCAGCCGGAAAAGCCGCCCAGCCGACAGACATCAGGCAAGGACTCCTGCCTGAGGCCGCACCCACAGAGAGCTGGGAGGGGCCAGGCCGGCCATCGAGGGAGAAGCGCCGCCATGAGGGAGCGTGCAGGAGCGCTGCCTCCACATGCTCCGTACTGCGACTCTGCCCACCGCCACCTATCCCCAGACCAGCACATGCATATTCTTTCCTTTACTTTCTTTCCATCCTCCCTTTCCTTCCCCATTTTTCCTAAATAAATTACCCTTTTTCCCATAAGACCTCGACTCGTGTCCGTGCTTCATGGTACCGCCCGTTCACATAGGGTCGAACCCGTTTCATGGAGCCATTTGCTAAAATCATTTACAATCTTTTTTTTTCCTCATTAATGTACACACAGCACCCCATATTGACAGAGATGCTCCATTGGGTTTAAGTCAGGGGTTAAGTTTAGCTGTGTGCTTAGGGTCATTGTCTTGTTGGAAGGTAAACCTTTGGCCCAGTCTGAGGTCCTGAGCACTAGAGAGAAGATTTTCATCCAGGATATACCTGTACTTGGCCGCATTCATCTTTCCCTTGATTGCAACCAGTCGTCCTGTCCCTGCAACTGAAAAACGCCCCCACAACGAGATGCTGCCACCACCATGCTTCACTGTTGGGACTGTATTGGACAGGTAATGAGCAATGCCTCGTTTTCTCCACACATACTGCTTAGAATTAAGGCCAAAAAGTTCTATCTTTCCTAATCAAGTCAAATCACTATAATAAAACACAGCTGGACTCAAATGAAGGTGTAGAATAATCTCAAGGCTGATCAGAAGAAATGGACAGCATCTGAGTTAAATATATGAGCAAAAGCAAAAGGTCTGAATACTTAGGACCATGTGATATTTCAGTTTTTCTTTTTCAATAAATCTGCAAAAATGTCACCAATTCTGTGTTTTTCTGTCTATGGGCTGATGTGTGTACATTAATGAGGAAGAAAAATTAACTTACCTGTAAATGATTTTAGCAAATGGCTGCAATATATATATATAAATATATATATATATATATATATATATATATATATATATATATATATATATATATATATATATATATATATATATATATATATATATAATTTTTTTTTTTTTTTTTTTTTTTTTATTATTATTTTTTTATATCTGTCTTCCAGTCTGTTTGTGTGGTCTTATACAGTATCAGAACACTTACAGTACACAGGCAATATATCATACAGTTGGCTCCTTAGTGCATCAGTGCATGGTCCAAAAGAATGTTATAAGTCTTGATGTTGTTGTTGTGTGTGTGTGTGTGTGTGTGTGTGTGTGTGTGTGTGTGTGTGTGTGTGTGTGTGTGTGTATGTGTGTGCGTGTGTGTCTTGGGACATTGCTGCATTCCCTTTAGCTGAACGTGTGGTTTTATTTAACAGAGCCGGTACCCGTATGGTAATAGATGGAGATTAGATTGAAAGTGAATTCCCCGTTTAATAGCGTGCAGAGGAGGGCTGTAAACAAGGCAGAACCAATCTCGGATTTTTTTCTTACTCTCATTCTGTCCTTCTTTTTTTTTACAACAAAGTCCAGAGAGAGGAGGAAGAGGAGGAGAAGGAGGAGGAGGAAGAGGACTGAGAGGAAGAGAGGAAGTGAGAGGAATACTGATTGTCCCGTGACATGCAGGTGAGAGAACAGAGGAAAAGAACTGAATTCCTAATGTAGCTCTGGACCTGCCAGGTTAACAAAGGCTTTTCTGTGATTAATAATTAGACCATACACCCTGACAGATGTGTGTGTGTGTGTGTGTGTGTGTGTGTGTGTGTGTGTGTGTGTGTGTGTGTGTGTGTGTGTGTGTGTGTGTGTGTGTGTGTGAGAGACTGTCATTTACCTAAAACACAGATCAAGCAGTTACATATGTGATCTGTCTCTCAAATAAAACTCTCTAAAAAGAAATTGATGTGATTTATAGCAGTGTAGTCATAACATTGATTGTAAAATATTTTGACTGTGTTGTGAATGAAATGGAACTGTTTTTCCATAACCTCAGCACTCGTTCAGAAGAAGCAGGAATGAGAGATAAAGCAGCAGAGCAGAACTAAATTTACATTTGTTTTTGGAAACTTTGGAATGTCAGCTATATGAAGGTGAACTTATATTTTTTATGTGATCTCAGTATTAGAAATACCATACTCCATGCTCTCTCAGCCAAGCCAAATAATATCCCGTTTAAGGAATTCAGGCAGCATCTGCAGTGGAACCTCAGCATATGAACTTGTAAATTTTTGAATTAAGAACTAAAATTCAATATTTTGTAAATAAATTTTTTAAATATTTTCAATTTTAAATGTTTTGAGTGTTTTTATATGCAAAAATATGAGTATAGTGTTGGAAATTATTATTTCGTAGGGGAAAATGAGTTTCACAATATGAAATTTCAGAACTTGCTTCTGGAACGGATTCCATTCATATTCCAAGCCATCACTGTATTTGAATATTCAGAAGCACTGATATATGAAATACAGGTTGTCCCAGACGTACGAACAGGCTCCATTCCAGTGGCATGTTTGTAAGTCCAATTTGTTCTTAAATCTGACAAAGTGAGTCTTATAAGCCTTTGATACAAATATACAATGTAAAGCATACTGTAACCATGGAAATTAATCTCATATGAAATCTAAGTGTTGTCTCTGTGCCTTTAAATCGCTAGGGGAATTCCGGACGCCATTTGTCTTAGAGCTGTTTTACTCTGTTTTGTTGAGGATTTTCCAAAATAAGGATTATTTACCATCAGCACAGCTTTACAGGACATCCATTTTCTATCATAGTGCTTCCAGACTGATTCATTGAAACCGACTAATTTCTCCCACACCCCCATATGCACACACGTTTAATATACCAGACTTTGGAAATATTACACATTTACTTACAGACTAAAAATATTGTATTTAATTGTAAGTATTGGTATCTGGTGCACGGCAGTGTCTAATCTTTTTACAATACATACAGTATGAGCTACCGTATCTGGGGAAATTCATAACTCGAATGTTCTGAAGTCAGGGACTAAGTGTTTTTTATTTACAGTAAATTGCTGTAGTTTCTGCAAAAATATCAGGTAACATTGTATCTATTGCGAAGGATGTTCAATTTTGTTTGAAAATAACCCTGATATTTAAGTTTAAAATTGTTAAATCTTCCATTATTTAGTCTCAAAAGTGAACAAAATGTGCCTACACATGAAACTGTACGTTGGAGATTTATATAATGAGGTAATAGTGTATGATACACACACACAAACACACACACACACAGTCCCAACATACGGTAGCTGTCTTTACACACTCCACCTCTTTGATCTTTCATTATGTTCAAGCTGTCAAACACTTGGATACAATTCTAGAACAATTTTGGAAATTTAAAAACCATGAAATAAAACACATATGAAATTAGGTAGGCGGCACGGTGGTGTAGTGGTTAGCACTGTCGCCTTGCACCTCCAGGGTCCGGGTTCGATTCCCGTCTCTGTGTGCATGGAGTTTGCATGTTCTCCCCGTGCTTGGTGGGTTTCCTCCGGGTACTCCGGTTTCCTCCCACAGTCCAAAGACATGCAGATTAGGCTAATTGGCGTTCCCAAATTGACCATAGTGTGTGTGATCTGCGATGGATTGGCACGCTGTCCGGGGTGTACCCTGCCTCGTGCCCTGAGTCTCCTGTGATGGGCTCCAGGTCCCTGCGACCCTAAATACAGGATAAAGCGGTATAGAAGATGAATGCATGAAATTAGGTAATTTTGTAACTACCGCAACAACAACAACTGTCAGTTGTTATTTTAAAACATATATCTGGAAGCTTATCTTTATCTTTAAGGTTTATCTGGAATAGTTCTTGCAAGAACAATACTGTTTAATGCATTTGCAATCCTATCACGCACCATGATGAAACTCGCTCTCATGAATGCCATCCCAGAAAAGTAAGACCAAAACACGCCCCTGGTGCAGAGGAGAGGTTAATTTAGGGTTATCAACCTCAAAAATCACCAATTTACACTTATTTCACTTTATTCTATGTGGTTCAGTGTACAAGCATAATAAAAATCATCTCATAATAGCAGGACTAAACATTAGGCAAATGAATTCTCAGATAAACAACAGCATATAACTTTTTTAATTTTGCCATTATTTATTCAATAAAAACTAAAACTAAAACAAAATAACTTGGGGCAAAACTAACTTCCACAGAATTGAAGAGGGTACAGTAAGTTGCAGTCAGGTGCTGCTAACAATCAGCTCATGATTAATTGATCATCACCAGGTGTGCAGACCTTTATAAAAGCATAAGTATTGGCAGTTTGCGAGTCTGGTCTGGAGCATTCGGGTGTGTGTTAACACAATGCCAAGAGGGAAAGACATACTGTAAGCAATGGTCTTAGAGAAGCAATTGTTACTGCACATCAATCTAGGAAGTGTTATAAAACCATTTCCAAACAATTTTGAGTGTTATTTTATTATTATTATTGTAAGTATAAGTGTAAAGAAAAAACATCTCAGACCCCGCAGACCTCACCGAGCAGGTTAAATGTTAAAGCCCATGACAGCACAATTAGAAGAACAAGTACGGTTTGCTTGGAATGGTTGCCAGGAGAAAGCATCTTCTGTCTTAAAAGAACATACAGTAGAAGCATGACTGAGGTTTGCAAAACTGCACCTAACAAACCATAAGACTTCTGGGAAAATGTTCTATGGACAAATGAGACCAAAGTAGAATTGTTTAGCCTTAACAGCTAGCAACATGTATGGCGAAAACCAAACAGCATTTCAGCAGAAACACCTCATACGCACTGTCCAGCACGGCAGTCGAGGGGTGATGATTTAGGCTGACAAATAAAAAAAATCAAGCTTTTGGAATGACCTGGTCAGAGTCCAGACCTCAGCCCAACAAAAATGCTATGGCAGAACCTAAAGAGATCTGTGCAAAGGAAAATGCCGCAAAACCTCAAAGAACTGAAGCAATGTTGTATGGAATGGGACAAAGTTTCAAAGTGAGGTGAGAGATAAAATTATACAGGAAAAAAATAATTCAAGTTATTGCTGATAGCTCAGTGGTTAAGGCATTGGACGATGGTTCGGAAGGTCTCAGGTTCAAACCCCACGACCACCAGGTTGCTACTATTGGGCCCTTGAGCAAGGCCCTTAACCCTGTTAAAAAATGTTAGTTGCTCTGGATAAGGGCATCTGCCAAATGCCTAAATGTAAATGCTGATGAAGGTAGATCTATACATGTAAGCTACAGCATAAGCAATTATGAAGAGATAGAGTAAAGCCACATAGGATAAGGAAGAAAGTATTTGATGGGTTTCTTAAGGATAATTGCACTAGAAAAGAGGATTTAAACTGAAGTTTACATCAAGATCAGAAGGTGGTGGTAATGCAATGTCAACCACTGGTAAACACCAAGAAGTAGATAGGGGGGGGGGGGGGGAAGGCATATAGTGTTGTCAATTTCAGGTTGTGTTGGCCTAATATTAAGATCAGATTCATTTTTATTATTTATTACAATATTAAAAAAAAAAAAATATATATATATATATATATATATATATATATATAGAATTCAAAGAGGGGGTACTAACTTTTTAGCATGTGTATGTGCTGTGGTGCCTGGTACTGTACAGTGATGTTGTGTAAAAATGCAGTGGCTAACTGATTTATTTCTGGTGCCATCCTTTATCTGTAAAGTCAAGTCAGGAGGCGCCATGTGTGGTCAGAACAAAATACAACAGCATCACTTACTCTTTTCAGATAACTGACCCATTGTGAATAAGATGGGATCTACTGCACTCTGGTGTTGATCAGTTCTCCCTATTGCAACGGTCCGCATGAGGCCTGGCCTTCAATCTCCATCTGTCTCTTCACTCTATCCAACCTTCATCATTAAACATGATTACCATTCACATCAGGCTTCATTATAGCATCTAAAGGTCAGACTTTTCTTAACAAAGCGACCCTAATGAGCCTGTAGGTCACCAACACACACTTCTACACACAAACAGCTTGCAAGTATTAATTTGTGGCTCATGGCCTGGAGGTGTGTGTGTGTGTGTGTGTGTGTGTGTGTGTGTGTGTGTGTGTGTGTGTGTGTGTGTGTGTGTGTGTGTGTGTGAGAGAGAGATCGGGATGAATTTGCGCTTAGTGCGCTTAGAAAGTTTCTATGGTAACAGCTCATTTGAAGGGACTTATACAGTGGACACTCCACATAAAAGGATTTTAAAAATTTATTTGATATTGTAAAGTTTATCTTTATTAATTTCTACAGAAGGAGTGTCCAGCATTAGTATTTGAAATACCTCATTGTCCACCAACAAGCATTTTAATGTACAGTTGTGACTGATATGTGTGTGCATGTGCCCATGTAAGTGTGCACATGTGCTCGTGTGCATGTGTGTGCTTGTGCATGTCTGTGTGTTTGTGATTGTGTGAGAGAGAGACAGACAGACACAGAAAAAGAGTAAGACAGAGAGACCAATACACATAGAGTGGGTGTGAGAGAGGGAAATGTTCTCCCTCGTTCTTCTCCTTTAGCTCTAAATCACTGTTTACAGCCATTCAGCTTTGACAGAACAGAATCCATCAAGATTCAAGATTCAAGATTCTTTATTTGTCACATGCATAGTTATACAAGTACAACACGCAGTGAAATGTATCCTGAACCGCTCCTACTTTGTGCAAATAGCAAGAAACAAAAGAAATAATCTATAAATAGAAATAGAGAAAAAAAAAAAAAAAAAAAAAAAGGTGCAAATGTAAACATAATAATAAAGTGTGTATCTGAGCAGGATAAAGGTGTTAGTGCAAGTGATGCTTACAGTCCAGACTAAAGTGCAGTGTGCAGTGTGGAATGTCAGCACAGCAGTGTGTGGGTGAACTGTTACCAGTCCTATGAATGGGAGAGTGGCCCATCATGGTTGAGGAGTCTAATCGCCTGTGGATAAAAACTCCTCCTGAGTCTCTCCGTTTTGGCCATAATGACCCGGAACCTTCTGCCTGAATGCAGAAGTTTGAACAGTCCGTTATTGGGGTGCGACAAGTCCTTAATGATACGAGCTGCCCTGGTTTTACATCTCCTGGTGTAGATGTCCTGCATGGAGGGGAGAGTTAACCTGCAGCAGCGTTCAGCTGCCCGGATCACTCTCTGGAGGGCTTTCCTGTCCTGTACACAGCTATTCCCAAACCAGGATGAAATGTTCTGTGTTAGGATGCTCTCAACAGCACCCGAGTAGAAAGCCTTAAGGACAGCAGGGGAAACCCCAAACTTCCTCAACTGCCTCAGGTGGTACAGACGCTGCTTTGCCCTTTTCGTCTGAGCACAGATATGCTCAGTCCATGTCAGATCCTCGGAGATGTGGACGCCCAAGTACTTAAAGCTGCTCACCCTCTCCACTGGAGCTCCATTGATGATGAGGGGTTTGTGGTCCAGTTGTCCCCTTCTGAAGTCCACCACCAGCTCCTTCGTCTTACTGACGTTCAGTCGGAGGCAGTTTTCTTCACACCATAGTGCCAGGTTCTCCACTTCATCTATGTAGGCCGACTCATCGTTGTTGGAGATGAAGCCCAGCACCACCGTATCGTCAGCAAACTTAACGATGGTGTTGGAGTCGAACATGGCCACACAGATCAGTTCACAGTTCTGTACCTGCTGCACATATAAACACCTCTCTGTCTCTGTTCCTTATCTCTCTCTCTCTCTCTCTCTCTCTCTCTCTCTTTTATCTCCAGCAGAGCTTCAGGTCATGTGTTCATGGCCTTGGCAAGGACATCACAGGAGGAATGTCCTCTTTCAGATATTCACTCACTTGTAAAAACTCACTCTTCATCTTAGGAACTTTTGCTTTCCTGCTTCCTACTCTCTTTCTTTCATGTACCTTTGTGAAATGTCTGTCTCTTTCATTCTATCTTTTTGTTATATTTTCTCTCTTATCAGCTTAGTTCAATTCAGAAATGTTTCACTGGCTCGAATGCTGCACCTTCTATTATTCTCTTGAGATTCCAGATGTACTACGTACTATGAATCTAATTGGCTTGCACTTCAACAGCATGCCCTTTAAATCATAAAGTCTTGAAAAAATGAACAATGAAAAAAAAAATGCTGGTTAAAGTTCCAGTTAAACACTTGGCTATCTATTCATTCATTTTCTATACCGCTTAATCCTGTGTTCAGGGTCGCAGGGGACCTGGAGCCTATCCCAGGAGACTTCGGGCACTAGGCGGGGTACACCCTGGACAGGGTGCCAATCCATCGCAGGGCACACACACATACACACACTCACACACCCAATCACACACTACGGGCAATTTAGGAACGCCAATTAGCCTAACCTGCATATCTTTGGACTGTGGGAGGAAACCGGAGTACCCGGAGGAAACCCACCAAGCACGGGGAGACTTGGCTATCTAAACTTTCTTTATTGGCACTGAGTTTATTGTCACTGCAGAGGTAAGGGGCATGAACTCTGAAAGTGGAACTACAATACAGTACATCACGATGCATTAGTTGATGGATGAATATAAATGAATGTAAAATATATAATGTAAATACAGTTTATGTAGCTTTTTGTTGTTTTGCTGAAACATTTTCATTGACCTGGTAGCTTGGTAGCTTTAAACTCCTATTATTTGTTAGCTACTGTACATTTACCTGCAAGTGTATCAGTGTATGAGGTAAAGGCAACTTCATGTTTGTGATTTTAAGATGGGTCTAAAGGAGAACCTTGTCGGTTGCTGTCTGAATGCGAAACAGGTGGTTGTACAGTTTCCATTACTGTTTAGCTGCATTAGCCTTGTATCCAGTGCAAGTTGTATAATTGTTCCCTTAAGCTTAAAACAATCAACATTGTGTGACTGTTTATGGACATGAATACAATAGCTGTATGTGAACATTCCAGATTTCTCAGAGAGTACAACTGGTTAACAGATTTGCGAAGCCAGATTTTGACATGTGATATTGCAGAGTGTAAAGATTACTGATGTGCACATCTAAAGTGATAAACTTTTATTCCTTGGCCTCGAGTGGATAAAGCTTTATGGCTGCATTTCTCCTCCATCTGTCTGTTTCCTAACAGGCTGTGTTGGTAATGAACCTACTGCCAGAATAACCATGATAAATCTCTGTGTAATCGGACAGGAGAGGATGGAGAGGTGTGTGTGTGTGTGTGTGTGTGTGTGTGTGTGTGTGTGTGTGTGTGTGTGTGTGTGTGTGTGTGTGTGTGTGTGTGTGTGAGTGTGTGAGAGTGTGTGTGTGTGAGTGTGTGAGAGAGAGAGAGAGAGAGAGAAATGCAGGGGCAGAAACAAGGCGAGGGGACAGACAGAGTGAAAAAGGGTAGAGATTATGATTGTGACATGGTATCATAAATCAAAGAACCATGGCCGAGTCCGAGAAAACGGTCAGTGTCATAGTAAATGGAGAGGCTGTGTCTCAAATCACACTGAGAGACTCAGCAAAATGTAGAGTGTTTTTAATGAATTGGTGAATGCTAATGAGATAATTTGGGGGTGTAGGAGCCAGAGCTCCAGTTCTGTGATATGAATAGATTTAAAACATTTCTAAAATAATTCTTTGTGAACTTTTACTGTTTAGGGAACCATGAGACCGCTAGACCATGGCATGTTACAGTAAGCTAACACCATGGCATGCTATGCTAGGCTACCAAACTGACTCGATAATACCCTAAAACGCTACTATAACTACCTGACATGCTTTGTCAATACCCTGATATGCTACGCTAACACCCTGACATGCCCCTTTCTCTCATTTTTTGTGGTTCTTTCAGTTCTTTCCATATTATTTCATAGTGCAATTAACATCCCATAATTAATTTCATTTGCTCACACATCTGCTTTCTGTAATAAACCACAGTATGATTTTACATGAACTACCAAGTGACAGAATGCTGTGAAAAAAAGTGAAGTGACTGTTACCACCCTGAAGATGATTATTTTCCTTTTGTTGCTCCCACTGTAGGTGTCTTGTTCTTTTTGTACCCGAGCAATTGTATATATCGTGTAGTTAATTTATACAGAATATTGCAACATAATGCAAGAACATTCCTCCCTCTACCAACCTCTCTTTTAATCTCTCGCCAGGTTAATAAAACTAAAAGATGCACATTATGTTGTCATAGAGGCCACACAATGTAACGTCTGACTCCTGAAGTTTCAAGTTAGTGTTACAAACCACTGACACTGGAGACTCCCTCCATAAATGTTAAAGCTCCTGTAGTATTTCTTTGTTTAAACAAGTTAATATAAGCCTTAGACATGTCCAAATTTCCTTTGCTAATTTTCCATCTTAAATCTATCCCCAAGGCTACATTCTAGCATGCTTGATTCTCTTTTTTAGTTCACTGATTTTTCAAACATTTTATTTCAGTGTCTGTAGCTTTAAATTAACTCCCCTGAATACATTATCTGAGCCAATCAGAATCCTAGAAATGGTTGGGGAAAATTACAAGTTTTGGGGCACTGTAAGGCATTTTCTACCCATTTTGTGGATTTTCCAACTCACATTTCTGATTAACAAAACAAGAGGAAAAATAGTTTTCAGCAGTAGCCAGTCCATTTAGTATGAATTAAAATATTTAGCTTTTATGATTACAGTATATCCTCAATGTTTTTAAATGTTGCCCATGTTCAGATTGTAAGAAATAGATGAACCAGACATACTGTATAGCTCAGGGGTGGGCAAACTTTTTGATTCGTGGGCCACATTGAGTTCTAACATTTGACAAAGGGGCCGGAACAGGAGCAGATAGATGGCATGCTTTGGTCTCCAACATACTGTACATTCTTTTAGAAACTCGCCTTCAGACAGTGGTTTGCTGGCCTTTGCTATTTTAAATGAAAGCATAAAACTGACCTTGGTATTTGACTCTTGAATGGCAGTTTGACGGAGAAAAAAACTTTGCTGAGCCTTCAAATTAGCTGCCAACTTCTCAGCAGCAGCTTCCCGTTCTTTTGTTGACAGCTTGCTAGCATAGTTAGCTTGCTTTGTGGCAAACAAATGATGATCGGTGTTCAGTGAAAAAATATTTAGTTGTCCAATCCTTAATGGACACTCGACATTCTTTGTCCACTTTCCTTTTCTTGGGTCCGCTCATCTTCATAGAGGGGCGGTGGGTCGAAGGGTAAAGTGCAAACGTGGAGTAATAGGCCTAGGTTTCACGTCAACAAAGCCAATATATCTAGAGTGCACTATCTAGTGAGGAAACATCAAAATTGCAGGGGAAATAAAACATTAACAAGATTAATTTATAAAAAAATTTCAAGTTTGGCGGGCCGAATCAAAACATTTAACGGGCCGCATGTGGCCCCCGGGCCGTAGTTTGCCCATGCCTGGTATAGCTCCATATCAGTGGAGTTAACTACCTAAAAAGTTTGCACAAAGCTTAATAAAAAAATGACTAAAATAGTGACACGAACAGCTTCAGGGTCTGAAAATAAGACACAGATTTATGCATTAGGGTTTTTTTTTTGCAAAAACAAGCTTGTCCATCATTAAGAAAAAAGTCTGACATGAGATGTTTAACACACATTTGAACTGTGTGGACAAATCTGAAGAGCATGAGAAACTAAAAAAAAAAAGAGGGGGGATGTGTTTTTTCTTTTTTGCCTGCACAAACACACTAGAAACTGATCAAAATGATCAAAATGTGTTACTTCCATAATAAGTCCACTTATTGTCCACTGCAGTAAATGTCTCCTTACAAAAATATTCACCATATCATTAATTTAAAAAAATCATAATACTCTTTGTGTGTAGCATCAACCATACGTGTCTCTGTTATGAATGAGTTGTTACTATAGAATTTCATTTTAGAACAAGCACATTAATATAATCCTGTGACAGATGCACTGCAGTTAGAGCTGCATACTTCTGACCAATCACTATCCAAAGCAGTGCCGTGTTATGAATTATAAATATTACCCATGACAAAGCCAAAATTAAGAGTTGAATATTTATTACATATCGGTTTTGCTTCTGTGGAATCATGGATTTCCTATTAATAGCACCCAAAAAAAAGACAATAAACACTTCACTATGAGGATTAAACAGGGAGATGTAAATGTGTGCATTTACGATCAATGTGAGCTTTCGATTGGTCACTCCTGCTCGTAACAGTGAAAATTTGAAATTGATTTTAAAGTTCAATAAAGCTGTACCTTTTGAGAGGGGAAGGTTAATATATGCTTGCAGTGCTGAGTCTGTCATCACATTGAAGTTCTCTGTCATTCCCTATGTCCTGTGCTAGAATCATTTATATAATTCAGTGTAATAATATATAAAGAACATTTTGTTTTCACTAGCTGAAGGAATAATCAGCTATACTCCTCAAATGTACATTTTATTTAAATATACAGTAATTGCAGATCCATCATCTTACACATGAGGAAAATTACTGTCTACTGTGTTCTCTGGTGCATCTTAAAGGTTCTATGTTGGATAAGAAATTAAATTTTGGAAGTTTCAAATCCTTAATTATCCAGTAAAAACATTTCTTGCAAGTACAAAGAGTCCGATTCTAAGTATTAAATTAAAACTAGTAAGCAATACATTTGAGTTTGTTTTCTCACTAATAAGAGTTTATAAGAGTTTGTATCTTACTTTAAGTCAAAAAAAAATTTCAAGATTTTATGGAGGCACAATGTGCAACGCAAAAAAAAATTTAATAAGACTAAAATATATAATGTAATATACTGTAGACTAAAACATGTACAGTAGCAAGCTACCAAGGTAAAAGTTTCAATGAAACGGTGCAATAAAATAACAAACTGCCAGTGTAACAATAATAATACACAGTTAGTATTATAATAACTGTGTTTATAAGCCATTAATATTACATTTTATACAAGCCTCGAAATAAGCCATTTCCTGTATTTAAAAATGTTTCCATTTAAATCAACACAACAAAGTAACTTATTAACAATCTATAATAACGTAATAAGTAATATAACAATATAAAAAGGAACATTCATCATGTTTCCCAAAAGTCACATAATTTCCTACATTTTACTTTGAACCAAACTATGTCTTTAATATGTAAAATCTTTTTCATTCTTATCGTAAATATGATCACACACACACACACACACACACACACACACACACACTTAGAACCCTGTAGTTTTAGTCATGTACTGCGGTGCTTTGCTTTGACTCTTGGCTTTATATTTCCACCTACACTGTACATTAGAGATCAATGCAGTGACAGTAAAGGCTGCACACTAGCACAGTGTGGAGGCGTTAGTGCTGAAAATATTGAGTTTCGATATTTTAATAAAACTATTGGACTTTTTTTTTTTTTTAAGAATGACCTGCAATCACCCTGCATTCCGCCAACTCATCTGAACACTTTTCACCCTTCAAATGTGCGACCCAAGAGCAAAACTTCGGTCTAAATGTAAATACATGTATAAGTGCAGAGTAGATTTGGATTTAGTGGATTATGCATTTATGTAGTTTTAGATTAACACGCTCAAAAACAACATTGAGCTCTGTACAGTATGTAAGTGAAGATTTATTTATTTATTTAGCTAAATAGGTTTTACTTTTTAAGGATTATTCGTGATTAAAATTTCATTAAATGTATTCATGAAAAAAGAAGGCATAAATAAAGCAATAACATTCAAAGAATTATTACAATTATATATGTTTAGGTAATAACACACAAATGGTTTATTTTGAATACTTAACATGACAATATATAAACTATAATATTACATGAAATATATTTGTATAAACAGCCATGCAGGAAATGTTGAAATTCACACATTATTGAAGATCACTTATAAACTTAGTGAAATTGCATGGTAAAAAAAAAGAAAGGAAAAAAACACTATGTAAAATAGGTTATAGACTGTAGCTATGTTTGATAATGAAAGTAAGAGCATTCCTATACTCATACAATGTGATAAGAAATAACAGGATTGGGACTAAACTGCTGTGCTTCCATAAGAAAACCAGTTGTTAAAGGTAGAACTTGCAAAGAAAAATGGTTGTGTGGTCTCATGGGATCAGATTTTCCCAATGCCAGAGAAATGGCTGCATCAGGGTAGCAAGGGAAGCACAAGAAACGATGCACCCATCATGCATAATGTCAACTGTACAATACTCTGGATGCAGTGTTATAATCTGGGATTGCTTCAGTTGATCAGTTCTAGGCTCAGAAACATTATACGGCAATCAAATGAAGTCAGCTGACGACCTACAGTAAATGTACTGAATGACCAGGTTATCACATCTATGGAGTTTTTTCTTCTGTAATGGCACAGGCATATTCCGAGACTCAAACTTTAAAAGAGCGGTTGTGGGAGCATGAGGAATCATTTTCACACATTAACTGGCCACCACATTGTGTGCTGTAAATAAAACTTAAGGTAACTGAATTATAGTAAATATTAAAGTGTGTGAAGTTTATTTTGGTTCAGCAGAGCATATTATTCACAAAAAGTTGTGTGCTGTCGCAGTGCACTTGAACAGATGTGAATCATCATCATCAGAAGTGAATCTTTGTCGTGATAGGACTGCTTTCAGGAGAACGTCCAATGGAGCAAGAGCAGTATGCTTTAACATCTAAAAATAAAGTTTCTGCAGAGTGTCGACAGTGTGGGCAGAAGTCTGCGGACTTGCAGTGTCATGCAAGATCACAACAACCTTAGTTAGTAGTCCTTTGCATTCATTTCAAGGTTTAGGCTTCAGCTCTTCAATTGTCACCACTGTAATGATGCAGTGTTGATTGTTGAATCTTGTTCCTGATATTGTTGTCCAGATCTTGCCCTTGAGAAATCCAGAAAACTGTAAGAATCAATTTTCCAGCTAATGGTTAACTTACGTATGAACTTTGGTCATCACTTGAGGATGATTCTACTGTATTCCATACTCTGCCATTTACTCACAGGCTAGTAGTGATGAAACCATATCTTGTCACAAGTAAATATTCTCTATTTTTTAGAGTATCACTGCATGCTGCTCTTCTTTTGTGCAAATCACAAATGGGGCATCCATTGTTGCTCACACTGCAGTTACAAATGCACTGATTTAACACATTCAAACATGTACATTAGCGACTGGGGAGAGATCGGTTTTGAACTGATAAGATGTGCTTTCCAGCAAAAAATTTTATATAACCGCAGAGTGGCTAATTTATGACTCACCCTCATAGCTTTGTTGCTAGCTAGTATTAACTAAGAAAAATTAGAAGGCAGCAAAACCTACAGCTAAAAATGTAACAGCAGTTATGGGTACACTCCATTACATGAACAAAAAGCACTTCAGCTGTGATTATAGTCCAAACAATATATGAACACAAAGGGGGAAAAAAATACAGTACACTTATTAAGTGGACTCTCAAAACACAGACGACCACTCCACCAAACAATTCAAAATGGAACTCATATAACCCAAGGACAAATCAGTAGCACTGTTCTATCAAACAACAAAAAGAACTAATGAACCATAATGAACTACTGGTGCTGTTTACCTAAAAACTAAATCTACCTTTCCATCTTTTGAATGAAGAGGGCAGAAAAAAAAACAATGCAGTAGTGTTATAAAGAAGAGGACAGAGAGCCAAAATATGATTGGCTATTTATTTAATTTATCTTAATTTGAGCCGTTATTCAATTACATGAGTTACATGTACAGTGGAACCTCGGATTATGAGTAACACGGTTTATGAGTGTTCCGCAAGACGAGCAAAGATTTTCAAATAAATTTTGACTTGAAAAATGAGCATTGTCTTAGTTTACGAGCACAGAGTATCATGTATAACTGAAGTAAATACATGAAATTCATCCTAATCAACATTAGGAAAGGCAAACATTTCTTCTGTTTTAATTGACAATCTTATTGTTCCTTTATCCAACCAGGTCAAAAGCTTGGGAGTCATCTTTGATCAAACACTGTCATTCGAAACCCATATTAATAGTGTTACCCGCTCTGCATTCTTTCATATTAGGAATATCCATCGTTTACATCCCGCCCTTTCAACGAAGAGTACGGCTATTCTTGTACATGCTCTTGTTACATCGAGAATTGATTATTGCAATGCTTTATTTTATGGGCTTCCTTCAAAAATACTTCATAAATTACAGATAGTACAAAATGCTGCTGCTCGGGTCATATCCAAAACTTCTAGTTTTCAACACATCACTCCCGTTTTGCAAAATCTGCATTGGTAGAATTTTAGAAATCAGGGAGCTGTTAAATAGCATGTAGATTTTAAAATTCTATTTTTAACCTACAAAGCACTAAACAACTTGGCACCTTCATATCTTTTGGACCTTCTTGATATACATATCCCGTCGCGTGATTTAAGGTCTGCTTCTGCAATTACACTCGTTCGTCCACGTACACGGACAGTTTCTATGGGGTCTTGAGTCTTTGGTTATGTGGCACCATTTTTATGGAGCAGACTTCCTATCGAGGTCCGCGACAGTCCAAGTCTCCCAGTTTTTAAATCTCGTCTAAAAACCTGTTTGTTTAGACAGTTGTTTTTACGTAATGCAGTTTTCTGTCTGTTTTGTTTTTAAATCATTGATCTTATACTTTGACTGTAAGGTGTCCTTGAGTGCCATGAAAGGCGCCATTAAATAAAATGTATTATTATTATTACAGTATGTATAACACATGTGCTTCTTGTTTTTGACGCCGAGCGTCACGTCATCACAACTGAGCCAATGTTTTTTCTACCCTGCTGGGTCTTAGTGCTTGCAGAGAGGTTTTGAGTGTGCGTGTGTGTTTGTGTGTGCGTCTGTGTAAGGCAGAAAGTGTATGTGTTTGTTTGGGAACCTGAGAGAAGGGGGGCTTTAAATGCAAGCGAGTTTGTGTGTGTGTCTGTGTGTGTGTGTGTGTGTGTGTGTGTGTGTGTGTGTGTGTGTGCGCACACGCATGCTCATTCACTTACACCAACCAACACACACACACTCGCTCGCGTTTACAGCCCCCCTTCTCTCAGGTTCCCAAACAAACACACAGCAACTCTTCTCTGTCGTGATTGTTTTCAAAGGTGAGGAGCTGTTTTTTTGTTGTTGTTTTACTTTACAGCAGTGATTCCGTTAGTATGCGCTCACGCAAGTGTGACTAGCAATGTTCCTTGCTAATTTTTAAACGGTTTTAAAAACGGTCTCTCCGTTAATGTGTGTGTGGCTGTGTGTGTGTGTGTGTGCACGTACTGTACATTTTACACACACACACAGCGCCTGTGTGCAAAATGGAAACACTTATCTGTCGGGATTTATTTTTATGTTTTTTTAAAAGGTAAAGTGCAGGTTAATTTGGTTTATTTTTACTTTATATTTTATTATTATATTTTTTGGGGCTGTAGAACGAATAATTTGAGTTTCCATTATTTCCTATGGGAAAATTAAATTTGGTTTACAAGTGTTTTGGAATACTATCCTGCTTCCGGAACGAATCTGAGGTTCCACTGTACATTCAATTACACTTTGTCAGACAGGTTTCTTTTTAAATGATGTCTTGGTTTAACAGGTCTGGAAGTAATAAAGCCTGGGTGTGGCAAGTGAAATTCTATTCAGATTTCCAAAAATCACCGTTCATTTATGATTTAGCAGGAGGGATTTTTTACATCAGGCCAGGCAGAACAACTTCCCTTAATACAGTGGGTGCACAAGCAGTATGTGACTTCTACTGTCGCAGCCTATGGCGATAGCATTTGGGTTCGTGTGTTTGCTGGCTTTTACCGCTGAGTGGCGCTATATAACTATAGACTGACGCCTCAGGCATCAGTTCGTTCTCTCCAGGCTTAATGAGGCGCAGGTCGTCCACAGCCGCACGTCGTTGCAGAGAAAATAAAGTGAAACATTGTAATTAAACGAATTCATAATCACAGGAGTAACATTACAGTACAAATTTATGATTAAAATTAAATTCAGTTTTTTTAGGATCTAATTTAAGCAACGTAAACGTTAACACACTGAGCCTTTAGATTTTATTATGTGTAATTAGAAAAGCTACACGTGTAGGGTCTTGTGTCATCTTATATTTTGTGTTCTTTAAAATTGTAGCTTTTATAAGACTCAACTTTTATTTAGGTGCACTCACAATGACGAAAAAACTTCATGATTTTGTTAAATAAAGAAAGTAAACGGGGTTCTGTATTGTTTTTGGTGAACTTGAGTGCATCAGAAAATGAACCCAAACTCCGTGTATACTCGCCTCACAGACGTGAAAAATATATACTTATAGAAAGCGAAATATCTGCTTTTATATAAACTAATGAAAAAAAATTATTCGATTACGTAATTCGTATGAAAAATGAATTATAGGCGCGCTCACTGCTGCGGAGACAACGAGATGACATGATCACCTTCAGCACAGCCGAAACCAAAGGAATCACTAATTTATCAATGAATTATTAAAATGGTCAGAGTGAGTTTCCTGGCTGTTTTAACAAATATTTGAAGTAGATAACAGTAGCCCACATTTATAAAAGCATTTTTATTTAGACTATAAAAAATAATCCTGCATTTATTTTAAGGTGTGCCCGCTGCCATAGTTCTTATACGGCTCTTTATCGGAGTAAATTCAGTAACAAACCTGTAACTTTCCATGTAAAACAGGTACATCTGTATGAATAAATTGTTTAAATGTGATCAGTGATTTATGTAAACGACTCAGTTTAGCTGTAAGTAAATGCTCATTGATTTGGTCTGCTGTGTGGAGGCTCGCCCGTGAGAGGTTGCGCGTGCGGTCCACTACACAGCAAAAATATGTTAGTATATCATGACCGAAATACAGCGGCTCACATTGGCGTGCGTTTCTCACAGCGCCGCATAGACAGCGCTTATTTAACACCTATAAATATGTGTTTGTTGTATTTCTGGGAAAGAGAAATCTAATCTCTCATATCGGCGCGCGCGTTCATCTGACTTTAGATCACAACTCGGCAAAGTTAAAGAGCGCACACGCGCGCCGCGGGATCACACAAACATTTTACATTCACTAAAAGGTTTATTCACAACCACATTTCAGCCATTCACACACATGCATTGTGCTGTTGTTTGTACACACTTTCAGTTTTCCCCTTCTACTCTCCTCTTTGATAAAAAATGCTCCCGATATGAGCCAACACGAGCAGATTTGTTTCAGTCAGAATATTTATCAATCATAAAGAGAGGTGACATATACTTGCTGATTAAACTTGCTGATTTTTAAAGTGAAAGCGTGTGATGTGAGCAGCTTTAATTATTGATAATTAAATCATTATTAAATGGTGGACATAAACAGCAAAAAGAATAATATTATTCTTTTGATTATTATGGAATGGAAGAGATAGAAAGTTTCCTTATCATAACGTGACTTGTATTGTTTTTAATCACTCGAAAGCATGAACATTGGTGATTTTAGTTTCTCCGAGTGTATACTGTAGGTGAGAACAGCTAATTCACACTTGGGGAGGTGTATTATTTGCGTTTGAATGTGTGTGACATTGCAAAGCACACACAGTAACACTGCAAGAACAACAACCCCGTAATTAGAAAAGATACACGTGTAGGGTCTTGTGTCATCTTATATTTTGTGTTCTTTAAATTTGTAGTAGATTTATTACCTGAAATAAATTACACTAAACGGGGTTCTGTATTGTTTTCGGTGAACTTGAGCGCGTCAGAAAATGAACCGATACTCCGTGTATACTCGCCTCACAGACGTGAAAAATATATACTTACTGTACAGAAAGCAAAATGTCTGCTTTTATATAAACTAATGGGGGGAAAATCAGCTTATGTAATTTGTATAAAACGTGGATTACTACAGCGCATCCACTCACAGCTGAAACCAAAGACATCAATGTATCAATGAATTATTAAAATGGCCAGTCAGTTTCCCTGCTGTTTTCCTATCCCCACCCTGCCTCTGCGCCTGCGAGAGATTGTGCGCGCGCGGTCGACTACACAGTAAAAACATGTTAGTATATTAAGACTGAAATAAAGCGGCTTGCAAAGACAGCGCCTATTTAACACGTATAAATTTGTGTTTGTTATATTTCTGGGAAATAGAAATCTATTATAAATTTCTCATATCGGCGCGCGCGTTCATCTGAACTTGGCAAAGTGAAAGAGCCGAGGGTTCGGGTTCACGCGAACATTTTATATTCACTAAAAGGCTTATTCACAACCACATTTCGGTCATTCACACACATACATAAGGTAAATAGAAATAAGAGGCCCTGATTATATTGCATAAATAAGTCTTCGCGCCCTCGAAGACTTTGTGCGTACAGTATACGGTTGAGCGCTGATTAGACTGTTGGAAATTATAGAGGAGAATTATGATGCCGGATCAAACTTTTAAAAAAAATTATTGCTTAAATGTTTGTTGAAAAAACTGGTGTCACCAAAAATGTAACAGATGCAGACTCATGTCCATCAATCTGATATACAGTATGCTGGAGATGCAGGTGGGAAGACACTGCTTTGTGTAGTTAACATCAAAGACAAAAATAAAAAAATTAAATAAACACCATAAATGACCAAATGACCATAAAATTTGCGTTATAGATGTTATACAGCAGCGCTTGTGTTTTTGTGTTAGTATAAGAATGAAATGCAATAGGCTGGTTTATTTATTTCTTTAATAAATAATGAAACCATTTTAACAAACTACAATTTTACAACCCAGTAGCACCCCCGCTGCGCTGTACCACCACCGGCAAAACCTTCTGCAGATGATCAATATATTTCCTGCACGCAGTTTTGGTCAAGCGATCCTTCCAGAAAGTCACAATGGCCTGAAGAAGCTCATCTTTGTTCCGTGGCTTAGCCTCACGTCTGACGAACTCCTTCAGCGCGTGCCAAATCATCTCTATTGGGTTGAGATCAGGAGACCTGCATGTAAGGAATACAAGTTAGAGGAAATTTTCATGTGAACATTTCATAAACAAACGAATCTAAAATAACGGAACACAGGGCGTAAGAAACATACTCGGCTGGTGTTTTCACCCAGTTGATCCCCGCCTCAGCAATACACTCTCGCTGCTGTATGCTTTGGGTCGTTGTCTATAGCGTACATGAAAGAAACGTTATAAAACACATTGACGAATTATAAACACTATAAAACATATATTCCACTAACAGAAATTACAAAATATCACAAGCTCATTATTTTCTTTACCTTGGAAGAAACAATGAGGTCCTTTAAAATGTTGTTGAATGTATGGCGCCAGATCAGATTTTATTATGCTTTCTTCATAATAATGCCGGTCCATAATTCCTGTAAATTGATAGAAAGTCGAAATTCAGTAATATTAATCAACTATACAGCTACTGTAACTCATCAAGTACAAATGTGGTGTACATTATATACTGTAGAACTTACCTTCAAATACAACTATTGGTCCTGGTCCCTGACGGGATATGGCCCCCCAAACGTGAAGTTTTGCGGGATGTTTGGCCTTAGGTTTCGCTACGTGCTGACCCTTTTTTTGTAGCACATCAACGCAAAGCGCTCCAAAGCCACAGTTGTTTCGTCAGCAAAGATTACATTGTCAAAGGTCTCTTTGACAGCCATCCACTACTGCGCTTGGCTAAGACGCAGGGCTTTGTTGGTGTCCCGAATCATAGGGTCTGTGCTAAACAAACAAACCAAAAAACACGAGTAAATATATAGATAAATGTATTAAATACAAAATATAATGTATAGTCACTAAAATTATTATACAGTAGATGCTTACCGTTCATCATCCTCGTCCAGCATTTCCTCAATACACTGAAGTGCAGCACTATACAAATAAAAACTGCATTTTATTCGATGTCAGATTAATGTAAAATTTTAGATTTTATACGGAACATATACTAACATAACCTACCTGGTCACTTTCAATGTAGTTGGTGTTTTAATTGCAGGAGTCAGGCGATGAGAACGACAATGTCGTCTGATCGTGTAGTTGGAGACATGAACACCTGACTGTATCAAGAATGTCCTGATATCAGAGAAATGGTGTCCTGCTGTCCACAGAGACCTGATATTGATGCTCATCTCAGAGGAAATCTTCGTCATTGTCTATAGAGTGGCAGAAACCTCGAGCGCAGACAAAGTTATAGGCTAGCATTTAAAAAGAGACCACGCAGCATTTAAACGAATGCATGTGGGTTGGACAGGACCCACCCACTTTTTAAGACCAGTGATATTGAACCCACTCACCTTTAGCGTCTCTAATTTAGCGCGGACTGTACAGTATGTCTGTCATTCAAAATGAATAGTGCTTAAGAATGTGTTATTTTTGTACTTAAATGATTGCGATGTCAACGCGCAAGCATTTGAACTTGAATAAAAAATAAACTTGAATCCAAAAAAAGAATAAAATACACGAGAGTGTCTCAATCAGTGGCGGTTCTACACTGAATTGCTCCCCGGGCGAGACTATCTCCTTCAGCAGCAGGGGCGGAGCGGTCGCAATGCAGGTATCATAGATAATAGAAAACCGCTTAGCGGCACAGTTTATTATTATTCCTCCAGGTTCGTTTGCCGCCCCCCACGTGACATTAAAAAATGCTGCCCTGGGCGGCTGCCCAGTTCGCCCATACCTAAAACCGCCACTGGTCTCAATAATTAAAAAAAATAATAAAGAACACAGACGGGATCCACCATTCATTTCAATGAACTTATTTGTGGTGGAGAGCAAAAACTCATCATACAGTGGGAGCCACGTCAAACAGCCGCCTGGAGCATGACGGCTCCGTGGCAGGTCCATGAAGGGTTAATGCAGGCTTCGTGCATGGAATGTGATCCCCTGCGATGACGCAGTTAACGATGCCCCGCCCCATAAACGCCCCCATGCGCTTTCTAAAAAGATGGTTGCAATGCCGTATAATTCCGCCAGATGGAGCATTGACTGACACAGTTAACTGCAGTGTCCAGGAAGCCCAATACCGTATCTTTAATATACAGACAGTTCTTGCATTGTCAGCATAGTTTCATAAATAGATGAAAAAACAACAACAACAAACCGATTAATAAAACAGATTTGTTAAATCACTCAATACACAACCCATGATGATTATGCTATTTATTATTTATTAATGAATTAATAAAATTAGTTAGTGAAATATTTTTTAAGACATCCTGAAATGATCCTTAAAGACACGGTAGCGGCTGTAATTTGTCTATACCGATCATTGTAGGTACGGAATAAAAACGTGGGCTATGTACAGTATTTTACATTACTGTGTATTTTACCTAGTTCCATTTAATATACTGATAGATAATATTTTGCTGCAAAGTAAAGCTCAAAATGTAACGTCTGCTTGGGTTTGTTTTCGTTATATTTTTGATGATGTTTTCGCTGATTTTTTCACTGATAGTCTACAAGTGGCATAAGAAAGGCAATTAATTGCGCATGCAACCTGGAATAAATATCTGCCCATATGGATCAGTATTTCTTTAGTCATTTAATCATGCATAATGCTCCCCCGTCAAAAAATCTGATGGGGCATTAATCACTTATCACAACTGTGAATGGATGCGGCAGCAGAGACACATTAAATCCCCATAAACACTTGGAAACAATAGTAAAAAAGTTCCAGATGGTTAGCGCCTGTTATACTAATGTATTTTTACAGATTTTTTTTTTTACTGCTTATATTTCGTTGGGTTTTACGCAATTTCATATTTCATGTGTGTGTGTGTGTGTGTGTGTGTGCACCAGAGAGAGGATACTCTGACAAGACCAACTTCCGTGTGGCTCCCGTGGCGCAATTGGTTAGCGCGTGATACTTATAAAGCGGTCCAGGTGAAACAATGCCGAGTTCGAGTCTCACCTAAAGCACCTAAAGCATTTTACTGCATATCGCATGGTGTATGTGAAAAATAAAATTTTAATTTGAAAGTAAAACTTAAAATTTAACTTCTGCTTGGGTTTGTTTTCGTTATATTTTTGATGTTTTCGCTGAAAGTCAAATTGGCATAACAAATTGATTAATGGCGCATTATATCTGGAACAAACATCTGTCCATACGGATCAGTATTTCTTTAGTCATTTAACCAGCATAACGTCCCACATCAAAGATCTGATGGGGCATAAATCACTTATCACAACGGTGTATAGATGCGGCAGCAGAGAAAGATTTAATCCCCATAAACATTCACACTTGAAAACAAAACTAACAGAACTAAACAGTTCTAGAGTGCTAGTGCCTGTTATCACAGGACAGGAATCACCTACAGGATACTACTGTATTTTACTGCTCATATTTTTTACCCTAGTTTCATTTGGTTTTACGCGATTTCATGTATTATTTGTGTGTGTCTGTGTGTGTACAGTGTGTGTGTGTGTGTGTGTGTGTGTGTGTGTGTGAGTGCGAGAGACAGCATGAGAGCACGTGCGCGAGAGAGGGCTTTCATGCTGATTTATCCAAGGTTACTAAAACCTGGCTTACTACCTATAAAAAATATTTCAATTTAACTCATGGGTCTCAATCACAGATGACACGACAAATTATATACTCTGAAACGTTCATTTGAACATGAATTCAAAACATGAATACTAATGTTATCATGATGTAAATTATTAACATTAGGTTAGGTCCTGCCCTTAATTAATTCATATTATAATTACTTTTACATAGTATAGTTACTGGACTGACATGACCAAAAACTAGCTATTTCATTTAGCCTTTCTAAAATCAACCCATATATCATTTATAATCAGAAAACATAAAACATATTATGATTTGTTCAATAGCCCATCTGTTTTAATTTAGTTTGTATTTTTTATTATTCATAAGACAACCTTTCAGTTTTGTAAATATTTTAGTTATAGTGTGTTAAGTCTCACTTTAGGTTAAACGTTTTTGAGAATTTGACCATCCAGCTTAGATAAATGTTATGTCATTGATTGATAAAATCTGGATTAAGGATATTATATAATTATATATATATATTTATTTTTTAGTTTCCCCCTGAGGGATTGCCACCTTATTGTGGTCAGGGGGTTTGCGTGCCTCAACACAATTCAGCAAATACAATACTGTTACTATACAGTAAGGCCAGGTAAAAACAGTGCTCGAACATGATGCCCCCCTCCTCCCACCCCGTGTTGTCTGGTCTAGAAAAGCCCTGCCTCTGACCGTCTTTTGTCTTGTAAATGAGTATTCTCACTCACCTTCCAATCCCCCCAGCGCACACACTCTGTTTGTACTGTAAACTGTACTGTAACTGTGTTTGCTAGGGCACTTGGTTATACACAGTACTTTAATGTATGGAACACTTACTTAACTTACTGGTTTGGTTTAAACATTGCTTATTACCTTATTCAGCAAAATAAATTCATTATTAACGTATTGAAGTATTTTAGTTAAGGACAAAAACTGTGCTTGTGTTTAGAACTGCTGAACAGCCGAAAACACACACACACACCCATCCCCCCGCCAAAAACACACACACACAGAGCAATTAACACCATGTCCTACTCAGGAGTGGAAGGTGAGAAACCTCAATGGAGAATACCAAGTTTGTCGTTGCTCTTTTGGAGTTCTTAAAACCCAAAACATTTATTTATACTGAGAAAAAATTATTATGGGTCACAATCACAAATACATATAATCAAGTGTTTAACTGGTTTCATTTGTTTCTATGATCAATAATTATTATTATTATTTTCAGCCCAACTCTTTGACTATTTAAAACAAAGTTGTGTCCCATTTTTTGCCCACTGAAGTTGTTGGTTCAACTAAACAATTTTTAAATACCCAAACAATCCCCCAAAATTAAAACACGCAAAACATGACTTTAACAATTCAATTTATTCTTCCAAAACTAGTCAAAGTTAAAACAGTAATTTATATAAAACAGATGAATACATGTCTTTTTGCTTAAAGTTCATTAAACTACCCGGATACACCAGCTGCTTATAAGTCTCTATCTATAGTCCTTTTACATTAAAATATAAATTTTTAAAATATCAAAACTATTAAACATGGAACAGTTTAAGTCTTTGTTTCCCCCAAAGTACTGTATCAGACATTTTGCAGTTCTATGGTCAGAATATACAGTAGACCTGATCAAACATCATTCTAAAGCTGTCGGACTGTGACGTCATCCCTCCTACAGCTCCGTCAACAGCTTGTTCAGGCTCCTCCAGTCCTGTAGCTCCAAAAGTCCAGCCGTCAGCCGTCTGACCCCCCAATCCTCCACAGCGGAGCTCTGCTTAAAGACAACAGGAGAATTTAGTGAAGACAAAGATAAATAAACTTCACAGAACATATAGTTCTAATAAAAATAAAATACATTAATAAACCTATTTATCACAGAGTGTGTAAAATACTGTTTTGGGGATTCTGGAATGTAAATAATCTGCCTGTGCTAATGTTAACCAGTGAACAGTGTTAGTGTTAACCAGTGAACAGTGTTAGTGTTAACCAGTGAACAGTGTTAGTGTTAACCAGTGACTGTCTGCATTATCGTCTGCATTAAATTAAGCAAGAATTTACTTAATGCGCTTCTCATACAAATAAGTTAAGCTAGTAAGTTAATAAGTTAAATAAGTTAACACTCGTATATGAGCATTAGTTCATCCCTGAAGCCAAACTATAACTTACTGAAGCCCCTCACACACACACACACACACACACACACACATACACACACCCCTCCCCCTCCTTAACTGATAAAAACTTCAGTGTTGTTATTCAGCTCGTTAACTAAGCGCTCGCGCTACCGCGGAAAGTCCCGGACAAAGTGTGTAAAATATAAACCGGGTTATGAGCGTTACTAGCTCCTGTACAGCTTCCCTCAGTCTGTGTCCCTCATCAACTGCATCACATTATATTACAGTCACAGAAATAACCTGCAGATTAACTCTTAACCAGAGAATAAATAAGCGCTGAATTTATCCAGACAACACGCGGTGAGATTCTCTCAGTATTTACAGAGAACACAAACACTCTTCATCGGGTAGTGCAGCTCTTGTAATAGGGACATTAATAGTATTGTCGAAGCTTGAGCATGTTTTTGAGTTAAAGTGGAGTGACATTGTGAGTGTGTGACACTGACAATAAGCTGTAATATTAACTCCAGACTTGGTAAACAGAACATTAAGTTCTCTAAAGTCACATCTGACCGCTGCTGGTGCTGCCAGTGATATTTAAAACAGCCAATAAAAAACTAAACTGGGAAATAAACTGTAAACTACCCCAAACACATTTTATGAAATAAAACATCACTTATAGTCCGAACACCACGAATAGTCCATTAAGCCGGCATCTTCATCTCTGTAGTTTAGTAGCGTCAGTTCGGCGGGGGTGGAGGCGGGTTGTTAAAATCACGTGATTGCAACTCAGCGCAGCTGGCTTGTTTTAACGTGTTCTTGAGAACGAAGCGCCATCTAGTGGTGGCACCAGGTAAATGAATAAATTGGGCTTGAATGGGCGTGTTTACTGTGAAATCTTGACACGCCTTTCAGCCAGAAAAGGGAGGGGGGATTACGGCGTGCAAAGGCCATTCACACGCCATTCACACTTCAGCCACACTGTCACGGCTATTTGGCGTGGCTCCCACTGTACAGACTGTTACAGTTGTGCAATTAACGTTAATCTTAAACAAAGCATGCACCATGCTCAGTTGTGAGTGGGGCGCTGCAGAAAACGAAATACAGCTTAGCTTTCTTCTTCCCAAGAGTGGGACTTGGGTTAGTTTAAAGTGGGGGTGTCATGCACACTCAATCTGCGCCCGGCACTAGGACCCGGAAGTAAGACGGGCGCCAAACCAGGAAGTATAAAAGAGGTAAACAAACGATGGCTTACCGCTCAGTCATTGAGTTCGGCCCATGTCGGTTTCGGTTGTCGTTTCAGCAAACCATGAGTACTCACCATTTGGTTCATCTGCTTTCTGCTATTATGTGTGTATTTATAGGACGCGGGTTAAAATTGTGTTTTTCCCTTGCTCCGATTTTGTGAGAGTCCTTAGATTAAAGCCGCGTGGTTATCCTGCCTACTCGCTTCTTTCCGCGTTTGGGTTTACCATCCACGCTACATTGGGCTAACCGCTAAAGCTACGTCTACTGGTCACCTCAGGTTAGTTCATCTCTGACAGGGGGATGGCTCCTTATTTGCATTTGAATGTTGTCCGACATTGCAAAGCACAAAGAAACACTAAAACAACAACCAGTTAAGGTGCGAACGAATAATGAATTACTGAGAGGCCAAGATGATACAGCATGATTATTAATATTTATGGAATGTTAAAATTAATGAATTACAAGGTTTTTACGTTGAGGCGGCTTGTTTTTTTGTACAGTGCGAAGTCCAGACGAACAACGAATCTGTTTTTCTTCTTCTTCTTCTTCATTTTCTTCTTAATGTTCTGATTCGAGTTGTCTGAAGGATTGACGGTTGACATTAGGGCAATTAAACCCCGATAGAATTTATGGGGATTACAATGATTACAATACACTGATAAAAATATCCAGCCTGATCTACTTAAAAAAATTAAGGTAACTTTTTGCATCAGATTATTATGTAGCTCAAGCAAGACTATTCTTTTTATTTACTACTTACGTTTCTTTATGTAAAAAATATTTTTTGCTATTAAAGTATACTTAATTTTTTCTAGTTAAGTCTATTTAATTTCGCAAGGAAACCCTACTTAATTTAATAATTTCCCTAGTCATTCTTTTGTGTCCATGCTCTACTTAAATTTAAGAGTTTCAAATGTGTATTTTTAATTAAATGTTCAAATTAAATGGGCCTACTTTGTTTTATGAAATATCCTAGTCTCATTTAAAGTTACATATACTCACATTATCTAGTTAGGCATTTCTTATATATTATAGTTAAAATACCAGTTGTGTAATTTTGTACTTTGAAATGCAACTTCATCCAGCACAAAACTTGAAGTAAGAACCACCCTAAAAAATACTGGGTTAAAAACAACCCAGTCTAGGTTAAAAAAATTAACCCAGCTGCTGGGTAAATAATGGACTAACTACAGTACATGGGTTATTTGTTTATAGCGAATCTGTAAAAAATAAAATATTAAACAGTTAAATTACTTTTTCTTTTTAAATAACCGTTCTTACAGTGTACTGCATGGCTTTCTGGCAGGGTAAATCGTTTAGTGACAGACCTGTAACTTTCCATTTAAAACAGGTACAGTTATACAGTGTATAAATTTACAATGAAAGTATTATTGGGACACTTTAGAATCTTAATTCATTCATCTTCTATACCGCTTTATCCTGTATATTTAGGGTCGCGGGGACCTGGAGCCTATCCCAGGAGACTCAGGGCACGAGGCAGGGTAAACCCTGGACAGCGTGCCAATCCATACTTTAGAATCTTGTTACGTAATATTTATGTTATTAGTGTTACTCAATTGGTGTTGATATTAGGGCAATTAAACCCCGATAGAACGAACAATAGATTATCAAGTACGGGCTAATGCTTAACAGTTGCGCAATTATATTTCTATTCAGTAAAGACAAACACTATTGTTATTATTTCAATAACAATCAAGATTATGATTGACGATCAGGTAATAGCCCAGTTATGCGCTTTTCTTTTTAAATAACCGTTCTTACACTGTATGGTTTTCTGCCAGGGTAAATCGTTTAGTGACAGACCTGTAACTTTCCATTTAAAACAGGTACAGTTATACAGTGTATAAATTTACAATGAAAGTATTATTGGGACACTTCAGAATCTTGGTAAGTAATATTTATTTTATTAATGTCACACGATTGCTGTTGATATTAGGGCAATTAAACCCCGATATAACGAACAATAGATTATAAAGAACGGGCTAATAACAGTTGCGCAATTATATTTCTATTCAGTAAAGAAAAACAATATTGTTATTATTTCAATACATACTGTACAGCTAGAATTGTGGCAGGAATATAATGCCATATGATTCACATTCATTTACAGTATGTGCGTCAATGTCCAACCTAAACCAAGCATGAGTTGCCACACTTGGATGCTCAGTAGTGTGCAATGCAGCAAGTGCAAGCCAAAGTGCGAACAAATAACGAAATAAGAGAGCTTGATTATACTGCATAAACATCATTCAGTACAACTGAATCGCAGAAAAAATCTACGGTTAACGAATTAAGATGGTTATACAGCAAAAATATTATTTAGTACAACGAAATCTCTGGATCCTTGATGAGACGGCATAAATATTTAATACAACAAATTAAATATTTTGGTTTATATTATATGGTTAATGTATTTTGGTTTATATTGCAAACGAATAATGAATCAAGAGCCTGTGATTATATTGCATAAATATTATTTTGTACAGACAAATATCTGAAAAAAAAAAGATTTTTTTTTACAACAAATCTCTCAAAAATCGTAAGATGTATTTTGGTTTATACTGCAAAAACGAAAAACGAATCCAGAGCCTGTAATTATATTGTATAAATATTATTTTGCACAAATAAATCTCTGAAAAAAACAATGATATTTTATTCACAAATGTAAGTCAATATACAAACCGGATTCCAAAAAAGTTGGGACACTAAACAAATTGTGAATAAAAACTGAATGCAATGATGTGGAGATGGCAAATGTCAATATTTTATTCAGAATAGAACATAAATCACGGAACAAAAGTTTAAACTGAGAAAATGTATCATTTTAAGGGAAAAATATGATGAATCAAAATGTCATGATGTCAACAAATCCCAAAAAAGTTGGGACAAGGCCATTTTCACCACTGTGTGGCATCTCCCCTTCTTCTTACAACACTCAACAGACGTCTGGGGACCGAGGAGACCAGTTTCTCAAGTTTAGAAATAGGAATGCTCTCCCATTCTTGTCTAATACAGGCCTCTAACTGTTCAATCGTCTTGGGCCTTCTTTGTCGCACCTTCCTCTTTATGATGCGCCAAATGTTCTCTATAGGGGAAAGATCTGGACTGCAGACTGGCCATTTCAGTACCCGGATCCGTCTCCTACGCAGCCATGATGTTGTGATTGATGCAGAATGTGGTCTGGCATTATCTTGTTGAAAAATGCAGGGTCTTCCCTGAAAGAGATGACTAGATGTTGTTCTAGAACCTGAATATATTTTTCTGCATTGATGGTGCCTTTCCAGACATACAAGCTGCCCATGCCACACGCACTCATGCAACCCCATACTATCAGAGATGCAGGCTTCTGAACTGAGCGTTGATAACAACTTGGGTTGTCCTTGTCCTCTTTGGTCCGGATGACATGGCGTCCCACATTTCCAACAAGAACTTCGAATCGTGACTCGTCTGACCACAGAACAGTCTTCCATTTTGCCACACTCCATTTTAAATGAAAACGCCTGTGCTTGTGGATCTTGCTTAGAAATGGCTTCTTCTTTGCACTGTAGAGTTTCAGCGGGCAACGGCGGATGACACGGTGGATTGTGTTCACTGACAATGGTTTCTGGAAGTATTCCTGAGCCCATTCTGTGATTTCCTTTACAGTAGCATTCCTGTTTGTGGTGCAGTGTCGTTTAAGGGACCGGAGATCACGGCCATCCAGTATGGTTTTACGCCCTTGACCCTTACGCACAGAGATTGTTCCAGATTCTCTGAATCTTCGGATGATATTATGCACAGTTTATGATGATAACTGCAAAGTCTTTGCAATTTTTCGCTGGGTAACACCTTTCTGATATTGCTCCACTATCTTTCTGCGCAACATTGTGGGAATTGGTGATCCTCTACCCATCTTGGCTTCTGAGAGACACTGCCACTCTGAGAATCATGTTGCCAATTAGCCTAATTACTATTAATTGGTCTTCCAGCTCTTCGTTATGCTCAAATTTACTTTTTCCAGCCTCTTATTGCTACTTGTCCCAACTTTTTTGGGATTTGTTGACACCGTGAAATTTGGAATCAACATATTTTTCCTTTAAAATGATAAATTTTCTCGGATTAAACTTTTGATCTGCATTCTATGTTCTATTCTGAATAAAATATTGACATTTGCCATCTCTACATCATTGCATTCAGTTTTTATTCACAATTTGTTTAGTGTCCCAACTTTTTTGGAATCCGGTTTGTATTTTGGTTCAGTGCCAGACGAAGTGCGAGCGAATAATGAAATGAGAGGCCCCGATTATACTGCATACGTCTTTTTTATTGATTTATTTTTTTATTATCTATTCTGGAAGTTTTCTCTATTTGTTTTAGTTATTTCTATATTTAAAACTTGATGTCTTAAACTCTAACAACTGTAAGTATTGTCGAAATAATTTTTTTTTTAAAGCGCTAGTGCTGTTGTTTCTGCTGTTTTCTTTAATAATAACACTAAACAGATAAAAACAGAGAGACTGTCTAAACAAAATAAAAACAATGTTTTCTAACTCATATATTTTTATATTTATAGTTTTTCATGTTTGTTGGACACAGTACTTGGATGTGGAAATTATCATAATTGTAGTATTTCTTCGCTACAACATATTGTTATGACTTTATTATGACTTAAGCTCTAAATATATTTAAAAACCGAGAGAACGGAAAATGTCAATTTGCGCCACCTGGCGGTCATTTCACGAAATTATTTTGAAATGCTACTGGTTTATTTTGGCCGCTGCCGCTTTTCCACGGTGGTGAGCGCGACGGTAATGAGCAGTGTGGTTGTCCACCTACTGTAAGTTAAATAATATTTTAAAAACAGAATTTTGTATTCAGGTTATCAGTGTAATATTCACATTTGTTTGATGATCTGAATCATTTAAGTGTGACAAATGTTAAAAAATAAAAAATCAGGAAGAATGCAAATACTTTTTTACAGCACAGTATTCCTCGGGAATACATTAAAAATACTGTACAAGATGGTCTGGATCTTTGGAAGCATAATATGAAGAAACAAGGGGTGGCTCAAGCCTTTTGTACAGTATGTTATATCAATAGAAAAGTTTGAAAGACACTTTTGGCATGATTTTGAATGAAATTTGTAACTATACTGTACACTGAACTTTAAGTGTAGTGCTCATATGAAAAACAAAACAAAACCGAAATGAAATAAAAGTAACTGAAAGTGGTTCATGTTAGACTTACATTATATTGCCAAAAGTATTCGCTCACCTGCCTTCAAATGCATATGAACTTGAGTGACAGCCAATTATGCATCAGTCATGTTGGAACAGGAAGGGGCCATCCCCTTCCTGTAGACCAGTGGTTCTCAAAGTGTGGGCGGCCCCACTAGTGGGGAATACAGACATGACAGGTGGGGCACAATGAACAGGAGGAAATTAGTGGAAAATAACAGGAAAGTACCTATTCTAATTCATGCTTTTCTTTATTGATAATGAAGAGAGTACACTCAAAACTAAACAATCACACACAAATGAATGGATCATTAATACAAGTAAATTGAATTGAAACCTGCGCGACCCACTGGGCAGCGCTGCGCGACTCTGACAGAAATAGACCGCGCCGACCATCAAAGTACATTTTAACCCGCTGGGATGCGCACGTACAAACCAGGCATGGCAAGGCGAAAACAATATTAAACAGTCCTGACATTCTAAATAAATTGAGTCGTGCATGTTTGTGATTCAAGCAGCGCTGCTGAAGTTAATCCGCGCTGCGCGATCCACCGGGCTGCGCAAATAAACCAGATCAACTCTGCGCTATCCAGATAGTCGCGCTGCGCTGTATTTGCGCAGATATTTGGTTCAATCGGGTGCCGCGGTTTCGTCCCACCTTTGATGTGTTTGGCTTCACATACACTTCGACAGTGGAAGAAGACGGTGCAGCAGCAGTGAGTTTGCTTACTTTTGACAAAACCAACAACGAGGAGATTGTAAAGAAAAAAAGTGCATCGTCTGTGGTGTGGAATTGGTTTGGGTATAAGAAAAGTGATACGAATGAGATGAACGTGATTTACAAGGTACGCAAGTGCACTGTTTTAACAAGTGGTGGAAACACGTCAAACCTTTTCTATCATCTGAAATCCAAGCATCCAAACGAATATGGCCAAAGTCAAAAAATGCAGCAAACCTCAGCAATTCACAGTTAAAAAAAAATACATTATGTAAAACAGTTTCTTTGTGTTTGAATTTTTATTTTATGCATTTTCAGATACAAATTGTTATATTGTGATATATATCGTTATCGAGGTAGAAAATTGCTTCTCCTGTGATAGAAGATTTTGGTTATATCGCCAACCCCTAATGAAGCCTAGCTTGCGCTTGGGTTCATGGTGGGGATGGTGGGGGCAGAAGAGAGACCCGTGTGTGTTTTGTGTCTTAAACCGCTAGTAGCAGACCGCATGAGACCCAACAAATTAGAAAGACACTTAGAGACAAAACACTCACCGTCACGTTAATAAGCCACTCGACTTCTTTCAAAGAAAGCTGGCAGAATACAGACAGCAGGATAATCGCATGGTAAAATCTGAATCAGTGGACAGCAAAGCACAAATGGCTTCATTCAAAGTTGCATACAGAATTGGCCAGTGCAAAAAAACTACAAACGATTGCTGAGCAGCTAATAAACATGGGGTCAATTATGCAAAGATAAGTGACAACGTAAGCCTTTTATAACAATTGCACGTGTATTTTATCTATTTTGAACTTGGTGTTGTTTGATCTTATTGGTTTAGAAATTGATATTTCAATAAACAGTAAACTTGGCCGTTTTCGTTATTATTTTTGTTGACAAGTGGGGCTTGAAAATTCGCTCACCCCCTTAAGTGGGGAATGACAGAAAAAGTTTGAGAACCACTGCTGTAGACTTAAATGGTGATTATTCTGCATGCTCTCTAGTGGAGTTTGGTGTTCCACAAGGTTCAGTTTTAGGCCCACTGCTTTTTCCCCTTTACATGCTTCCTCTGGGCAACATAATCCATAAACATGGCATTAGTTTTCATTGTTATGCTGATGACACACAGTTATACTGTACGTCTCAGCAAAACCTGATGAGAAAAAACAGCTCACTAAAGTTGAGCAATGTGTGCAGGATATAAGAGATTGGATACTAATTAACTTCCTTCTGCTTAATCCTGATGAGACAGAAGTTAGTCATAGGACCACATTGAGCTAGAAGTAAGATTTTAGATCACACTGTAACTTTAGATGGCCTTTCTGTTCCATCAAGTGCAACAGTAAAAGACCTCGGTGTGATTATAGATTCCAGCCTTTCATTTGAAGCTCATGTAGATAATATTACCAGGATAGCATTCTTTCACCCCAGAAATATTGCCAAGATAAGAAATATACTGTTGCTAAACGATGCAGAAAAACTAGTTCAACTAGTTCATTAAAAGGCTCAGCCTTTGCCAGGCCACAGTTGTAAATAAGAAACCTGTTCTCTGTCAAGATGGACTAACCTGAGGTGACCAGAAGACGTAGCTTTAGCGGTTAGCCCAATGTAGCGTGGAGGATAAACCCAAACGCGGAAAGAAGCGAGCAGGCAGGATAACCACGCGATTTAGTTTAAGGACTCTCACAGAAGTGGAGCAAGGGAAAAACACAAATTTAACCCGCGTCCTAAAAATACACACACAATAGCAAAGACAAACGGAACCAATATGTGAGTACTCACGGTTTGCTGAAACGACAGCTGGAGCTGACATGGGCCGAACTCAATGACTGAGCGGTAAGCCATCGTTTGTTTACCTCTTTTATACTTCCTGGTTTTGCGCCCGTCTTACTTCCGGGTCCTAGTGCCGGGCGCAGATTGAGTGTGTATGACATTCTTAATCTGTCTTGCCTGGTTAAATAAAGGTAAATAAATAATAATAATAATAATAATTTTTATTTATATAGCGCCTTTCCAGAGCTCAAGGGCACTTTACAATGAGTAGAAAACAGTCAACAAACAGACACAAAAAAAAAAACAGACATGCAGAGGACAGGTGGATTCAGGTGTAACATTCTGAAAACAAGTGAGTTTTGAGTAAAGATTTAAATTAAAAAAATAATAAAACATGCTTTTATCACCTCTAGGTTGGACTATTGTAATGCCTTACTGTCTGGTTGTTCAACTAAAGGCATAAACAAGCTTCAGCTAGTCCAGAATCCAGCAGTGAGAGTCCTCACTAGAACCAGAAGATACGAGCACATTACACTTACGTTATCTTCATTCATTGGCTCCCCGTGAAATTTTGCATTGATATTAAAATACTACTCTTTTCATATAAAGCATTAAATGGTCTCGCGCCACAGTATCTGAGCAAACTGCTAGTGTCTTACGATCTGCCACACCTACTTCGATCAAAGGATGCAGGCTGCTTGTCAGTATTATGAAAACTACAGCTGGGGACAGAGCTTTTTCTTACAAAGCCCCAAAATTATGGAATAGTCTTCCAAAGAGTGTTTGGGACTCAGACACAGTCTCAGTGTTTAAGTCCAGGCTAAAAACCTACTTATTTAATCAAGCATTTTTATAAATAGATTTGTCTTGGGTAAAGGAGCAGATCTGGGGGACTCATGGATATAGAATATTAGGTGAACTGGTATGTTTAGATGCTGTCTTCCCCATTCTCATTGATCACTCAGGTTTGTTGACGGTGAGGTGATTGTTTGCTTTACATGTCAGGGAGCCCTCATGTCTGTGTTTCCTTCTGGCTCTCTCTTTTAGTCACTGTATGCTGTTATAGTTAGTCCTGCTGGAGTCTCTGCTTGCTCTCTACACTAAATATTCCTTCATATTATACATTATGTGTCTGCGACCATACATAACTGTTATCTCTCCTCTTCTGCTCTCTCCTCTTCTGCTCTCCCCTCTCCTGTTCTCTCTCCCCCTCTCTCTCTTCCCTCTCTCCCCCCCTCTCTCTTCCCTCTCTCCCCCCCCCCCTCTCTTCCCTCTCTCTGTCGAGCTACACATGTTCGTTCCTGAGCTGCCAGTGATCCAGACTCCCTCTGCCCTCCGGACCTGTCTGACCCATCCTGGTGCTCCGCTTCTGGTTGGAGATCTCATCGCATGGATGCCCCATGTCTCTCTTTGGGATGCGTCTGGTGTCTGGGGATGGATTCACTCTACCATGAAGACGGTTCTGGCCTCAACTGGTGTTGACAGCTTTTTCTCTGAGGACTTGACTTGGCTGCAGTTGCTCGATAGTTCAAGACTGGAATTTCCTACAAGTCTACCTGAGTCTCCAATAACTACCTGGACTCCATATGAACATCAATTAACATCAACTGTTATAGCTGAACTGGCTGCCACCTAACACACAGTATAAATGCAGATCAACTCCTGCTTCCTGTTTCACCCAAGTCAGGATGGGTTCCCTGTTGAGTCTGATTCCTCTCAAGGTTTCGTCCTGTTACCATCTCGGAGAGTTTTTCCTTTCCACTGTCGCTCTCGGCTTGCTCATCAGGGACAATCTGATCATTTTGATTCATACACATTCACATTCCTTACAAACTTAAATAATTCTTTTGATTGTGTAAAGCTGCTTTGCGACAATGACAATTGTTAAAAGCACTATAAATAAAACTGAATTGAAAATTGAATGAAATTGTTCAAAAGGCATGCTGAAGCATTAATAGTTCCTTTCACTGGACGTAAGGAGCCAAGGCCAGGACTAGAGCAACCCCACACCAGTTTCAACATGACTGCACATCAGTGCACAAAACAAGCTCCACTCCCTGGTACAAATTGTACTAGACTCCCTACTGTACTTGGTATTCCACTCTCCAGTCTGTTTAAGTGTCAGGTGTGTTGTGCGATAAAAGAGCATCAGCGAGAATGAAAGGAAAGATTTACAGGACAGTGGTGAGACCAGCAATGCTCTACGGCTTAGAGACAGTGGCACTGAAGAAAAGACAGGAGGCAGAGCTAGAGGTAGCAGAGCTGAAGATGTTGAGGTTCTCTTTGGGAGTGACAAGGATGGATAGGATCAAGAATCAGTTCATCAGAGGGAGAACCCATGTGAGATGTTTTGGAGATAAAGTCAGAGAGGCCAGATTGAGGTGGTTTGGACATGTTCAGAGGAGAGAGTGTGAATATATCGGTAGAAGGATGCTGAGGTTGGAACTGCCAGGCAGGAGGTCTAGAGGAGGACCAAAGAGGAGATTCATGGATGCAGTGAGAGAGGACATGAAGTTAGTTGGTGTGAGAGAAGAGGATGCAGAGGATAGGGTTAGATGGATGCAGATGATTCGCTGTGGCGACCCCTGAAAGGGAACAGCCGAAAGACAAAGAAGAAGTCTGTTTTCCACTCTAATTTCATTTTCAACCTCTAGTCCTCCTTTCAGTCCACTTTTTAGTACACTTATTAGTCTATCACCTTGACCATACTGATACTCTGACTCTTTAATAAATTTAAGAACAATCCAGTTCCATTACCATGACTACGACATATTACGAAAAAGAAAAAAAAATATCACTTTATCTTGACCTTATTTTCAAGAAGCACCAGAAAATGTGACCCAAATTGATTCCTCTTCCAAACGTAAAAACCTGCTAGAACCTGTTCCATTTACCACCGCATTTACCCGTGAACACTGACACAGTGCCGGTGTCTTTGATAGTTTCGAGTTGAAAGTTTCGTGGCCTTCATCTCTGTGTAATTGCCTCACGTCAGCTTAACAAGCACAAAGAAAGAGGCTGAGAAAGATAAATTAGTGTCGCTGTATTGGTTTTCTTGCTTCTCTGAGACGGCTAGGAGACATGAGAGATACAAATTATCCCATCTCACAAATGAGTTCAGCAGTGTCCTGAATCCCTACCACTAGCATCACCACACCGATCGTCCAGTCCTCAATTTCTCATCTCCGCCACTTTGTCTCTGTCTGTCATTGGCTTTAGCAGATTATTGGCACTAGTTAGCTCATCTGGAATTGTTTAGTTCGCTGGCACAGCAGACAAAGCCTGCAAACAATTACTTACCAGCTGGCTACAAACAAAATGCACAAGGAGAGCCTTACACAGACGAACACTTCACTTCAGACAAATCTATTATTAATCATCGCAACAACAAAAAGAATCGCTTGATTTGTTACAGTCAACTTCAATTTTTGGTGAAGAACAAAGTAAGAAAGAAGCTTTTATGAAATCCAGACAAACTTCAATTCAGTTTTAGAGTTTGTTTCATTTACTCTTATCTCATTCTGCCTTTATCTAGCCTTAGCCAGTGTATGCTAAGTCTCGTCCATCTCTGCCTCATAGATAACAGCCCCAGCACTTCAATTCCTCTGCACAGATTGTGAGAGATGAAACCATGATGAAGATCGAGGGTGGAATGGAGTGCCGCAAGAACCAAAAGGAAATAAATGAGCATTAACAGGAAGTGAGGAGTGTAAGAAAGAGATGGAGTGAAGCCTGAGAAAGGAAATGAAAAGAGGAGCAGGATATATGAGAGCGGAGATGAGCAAAGAGAAAAGGAAAGATGAAGGGAAACGGTGGTGTTTATCCCGTCTGTGCGTGCTGCTAAACAGATGATGATAAATGAGCAGCAAGCATGGCCTAGCATGATGTCCTCAGTGGAGAAGTCATTTATTTCTAATTATCTCTCAGTTAATATTAACTCTGTCAGTGCCGCTCAGCTGCTCCATCACTCCACACTCAGCTCCAGGCCCGAGCAATATGTTCCGTTTTTAGACGTTACACACCGTCGATTTGTCAAAGTCCTATCTGCAAAATATGCTCAGAGCTTTGAGTTCATCTCATGCTATGTATCTACAGTACATGACAAAACGGCTAGTTGTACATACATCTTGATAATCTGATTGTACCGTCACATTGTTTCATCCATTTCCCACAGGGACATTTGTGTCACATATTGCATGACCACTGTGGAAAAAGAAAATTAAATGCCTTTATGGCAAGGATTTGAGATAAATAGGAAATATCACTGCACTGTCACCTCACACCGTCAGAGTTGAGAGCTTAATTTGTGCCTCCAGTCTTACAAGTTTGTGCATGTTCACCCTGTGCTTGGTGAGTTTTCTCTGGGCACTTTGGTTCTCCCCAGACTCCTAAGAGTCTGTTGGCTGATTAGTGTTTCGAAGTTACCCATAGTGTATGATTGGGTGTGTAAATGTGTGTAAGCTTAAAGGTTGCCAGAGGTTGTGGGCCTCAGCAACCTAATTTCCCCTACAGGAATGAATGCTGGCATAAAGTCACAGGTCATTGCAGCCAACCATTGTTTGGTGATGACAGCTTCAATTAACTGATACAGTAGGTGGAAAGATCATTATGAACAAATAATTTTACTTGGTTATATATGTGATATTTAGTGATATTATCTTCTCAGTTACAGTTAGCTAAACCATGTCATTTGGACCTACTGTATTAGGATACACATGGTGAGTGTCAATGTTTTTACTGTATCAGTTGCAAAAACATAAACAGTGATTTTCAGCAGAAAGCACATACACACAGCAGAACCACAATCCCAGGGTCATCTAATCATGCATGCTAATTTTCAGTGATTATGCAGATAAAGGAAAAAGCTTGGAGTCTTGGCATGAGACGACTGATGTAAGGCAGCGTTAATGCCTAAATTCACATGGGAAGTGTCTTGCGATTACAACGACTACATCTGCATAAACATCAATATAAACACAAAAGGAGGTTCTCAGCCAAGCTAATAAGGTGGCTTGGAGAACTGCATCCATTCCCACAAGGACATTATTGATCGAATCTGAGGCTGGAAGACAGAACGTAATTAAATGGAACAATTGGGAGGTGTAAAATTAGCCTTTGTGTCGTTAGAGCTGGATGAAGGGTGTGTGGTAAAAAAAGGCCTGTCTCCGATGACTGATGAGTAGAACCAATTAAAAGCTGAGGGAGAGAGAGAATGGGGAGGGCGGAGTATAGATTTATCTGAGATAATGAACTTCACAACCTCTATTGATCTGATGAAGGAACCTACTGGAAACCGAGGAGGTCTCAACATGTCAACACAAACCTCCAAATGGCCATTTTGTTTGTTTTTATAAATCTACTGAGGAGAACTTACTTGTTTTATTTGTTTGTTTGGGGCATGGTGGTGGTGGTGGGGGGGCGGGGGGGGGGGGGGTTCAAAGGTAACCAACCAATTCCAGCAGCAATCCAGAGTTGTGTTGCCTAGTTTGAGTTCTTTAAGCTTATGCAAGTTTAAACCAAGACATCACCTACAGAACTGGGATAACTGGCATGCTGTACATGTATGCACTAAATAATACAATTTGACACACGGTTCTCTGGCGCACAGTGGGTGCCACTGGATTAACATTAAGAGTTCAAGTGACTGAAGTGGCTAGATCTTATGCACTAGATCTGTGTCAAGAACTAACCCGACTAGAGCAGAAGACGTAGCTTTAGTGGTTAGCCCTTTGTAGCGTGGATGGTAAACCCAAATGCGGAGTAACACAAGTAGGCAGGATAACCACGTGATTTTTTTTAAGGACTCTCACAACTGGGGAGCAGGGGATAAACACAATTTAACCCACGTCCTATAAACAAACACTCAATCTGAAAGCAAACCCAAGAAAGTGAGTACTCATGATTCGGCGAAAAGATCCGAGGCGACATGGGCAAACTCAATGACTGAGCGATGTGCCATGGTTTGTTTACTCCTCTTATACTTCCTGGTTCGCGACCGCATTACTTCCGGGTCCTAGTGCCGGTCGCGGATTGAGTGTGCATGACAATCTGTATCTACACATTTTCTTAAACAAATAAAACAAGAAATAACTGAACCCCTTTAAAAAAATAGTCAACTCTTCAATCTGCAATGGCTACATTTATAATTATTTTAAATAATCAGTTATTAAACCCCAAACTAAGAAACCTGTTCATGACCCTGTCAGCTGGCCAACTATAAGCCAATATCAAACCTCCCCTTTATGTCCAAGATCCTTGAAAAGGTTGTACTGTAGTACCGCAGCAATCTTTATATCTACATAGGAATAAAGTTCATGAAATACATTAGTCAGGATTTAGGCCTCATAATAGCACAGAGACAGCGCTAGTTAAAGTGGTAAATTACCTCCTACAGGTCTCTAATCAGGGTTGTGTCTCCTTGCTTGTGTTATTTGACCTTAGTGCAACTTTAATATCATTGATCATAATATAGTCCTCAATAGCCTAACTCCTAGATGTTGTAGAAGTTAAGGGTGGATCATATCTTATTTAAATTATTGATATCAATTTGTAGATGTAAGTGATGACTATTCGATGTGTAATTGTCAAAGTGATGTTTTGTGTTCGACAGAGTTTTGTTTTAGGCCCACTTCTATTTTCTGTCTATACA